>PVHP010043449.1:0-14490 GCA_004024765.1 Zapus hudsonius
AAAAAATAATGTTTTATTCTCAAAACAGGAACCATCAGTAAGACATAAAGAAATTTAGTTTAATTTTTATAGTTCTTTATAGAACCTAGATATTAATCTCTTGTCTGAAGTAGACCTGGTGAGATTTTTTCCATTCTGTAGGCTGTTCACTTTGTAGGCAGCTTCTTTTGCCATACAAAAGTCTTTTAATTTTATGTAGTCCCATACAGATCTCTTCCAAATTATTCTGAAAGCAGCATAGTAGATAGCTATGGTATTGGTTGACTAATATTCATCAACAAATTCATTTTTTTCTAACCTTTGACTTTTACTCCAACTCACATACAAATTTGACTTTTACTCCAACTCACATACAAATCTAAACATTTGAAGCTAGGATCCACATATGAGAGAGAATATGTGGCATTTGACTTTCTGGGCCTGGTTTACCTAATGCTAATCTTAATATTAGATACCAGCATCCTCTTGTTATTTTAAGAGATGGCATAATCTAATGGTGGCCACAATTTGTGAGCTTGGTAGTTCTGAATTAGTTAACCAGCTGTCTCAGTATCCTTTATTTACTATGGTCCTACCTAACTTACACTTGAATATGATACGCATGCATGCACACGCACACATATTTTATCTTAAGTAAGGGTCATAAAGACCATGGGAATATTTTTTCTTGGAGTGCAACGTTAAAGTATTTTCTCTTACTCAATTTGCAAGAGGAATATCAAATTTCATAGAGTTGGAAAAAAAAATCACCACAATTTTTGGAAGAGCAAATCCTGCCAAACTAATTTTTCTTTCTTTTTAAACCATTGGCAAAACCTGGCAGATGGTGTAGTGATGATCACCTTGACAAAATATCATCTGTGTCTACTTACCATTACACATATCATGTGGGTTTTTTTTTTTGTGTGTGTGTGTGTATGTGTGTGTGTGTGTGTTTCAAGGTAGGGTCTCACTTTAGCCCAGGCTGACCTGGAATTCACTATGTAGTCTCAGAGTGGCCTTGAATTCATGGTGATCCTCCTACCTCTGCCTCCCGAGTGCTGGGATTAAAGGCGTGCACCACCACGCCTGGCTACATCATGCGATTTTAAGCATTCTGTGGTGCTCTGGTCTCAAACAGATTCACGAAAAGAATGCTTCTCTCTCCCTTCACTGGACTCTCCGAAGCTTAGTTCAGCAGACAGCCATAAACGAGACTGGAGTCGGTACTGAGCACACTGAGTACACACACATTGTAGATCATTTCTGTCTCCAGAGAAGTAGGAAAGTAAAATTCCTCCCGTTCTACAAATCAAGTTACCAAGTACTACCAGCATTTCTGTAACCTTTAAATAACACAATATCATGTACTTCTACACTAAAGAACCTTCATCTTAAACAGTGCACAAAAGTCCTGGCCCCTAATGGGTGATAAGGAAATTAAGCTTACCAAGAAATTCTACATATGTCAAAAATATTTTTTGAATTACTTATTTGCAAGCAGAAAGAGATAGAAGAGAGATAGAGAAGATGAGTGTGCCAAGGCCTCTAGCCACTGCAAACGAACTCAGATGCATGCACCACTTTGTGCATCTGGCTTTATGTGGGCACCTGGGGAATTGAACCCAGCTCCTTGGGCTTTGCAGGCAAGCACCTTTACCACTGAGCCATCTCTCCAGCCCTCATAAACAATTTTTGAGTAACATTTGATGCTTCTTGAACTTGTGAGAAGCACCAACCACCTGCCTTGGATGTAATGTCAGTCTAAATTTGAGCCAAGGAGTGTTGTCCAATATGAAAACAATGCTCATCACTTTTGTCAGTGTTCAATCACTGAACACACAATTTGAGTATTTACTATAAGTCAGGTCCTAAAGATATGAAAATTATTAAGTTGTTTCTTTTTCATACCTGGGCCCTTAGGGAACTCCAGATGCATGTGCCACTTTATGTATCTAGCTTTATGTGGGCATTAGAGAATCGAACCTGAGCCATCCATCACGCTTTGCAAGCAAGCACCTTTAACTGCTCAGCTATCTCTCCAGCCCAATAAATAAATATTTTACGTACATTATTAGCATCACTTGTTTTGTTGCATAAATTGTCATAGATTCAGGATCTCCTTCAAGTTGGCTCTTGGGGTTTTTTCAACATGTTCCCAGTATGATTTGAGTGCTGGCTTTTTGGAATGACAAGATGTGCCATGCTCATCTTGCTGTTCAGCTGTTCCAGCTTTGCAATCAACAATTTCTTCAAAGACTCTTTGTACTTAGAAATCAAGGTGGGGACACTATGTATGTTCACTGCTCCTGCTACTCCGATCGCTGGAGGCTGATGACATTTTCGTCTACATTCTATAGACAATGAAAGTGAGATGTCAATAAATTAAGGGATATGGTTAATTATTAGATGCTGGAGGTAAGATTTTGACCTAAGCAGTCTGGTGTCAGAAATCTTGACCACTGTGCATATTCAACCTTTAAAGTCTGAGGAAGCTAGCATGTTATAAACTAATCTCACCCATATATGCATAGAGGGGATGGAGAGATTGCACACTGGGTAACGTGCTTGCCCATATGTGACCAGAGAGACTAATTAAGTGTGAACTCTCAAATAACTTAAAGGAAGAAAATATTAAAGAATATTGATTCAATCTCAAGATGAGAGGGAATGCTGAGCTTTACACTCTTTTTAGGACACTGAAATTGCTACTGTATGCCTTTCTTTCCCTCAGGAGTCGTTTGTGGCTTCTCTGCCTTCATCCCTGTTGAACCCTTTTTTATCTTTTTTTTATTCATTTATTCGAGAGAGAGAGAGAGAGAGAGAGAGAGAGAGAGAGAGAGAGAGAGAGAGCGCACCAGGGCCTCCAGCCACTGTAAATGAACTCCGGCGGACACATGTGTCCTCTTGTGTATCTGACTTTACATAGGCACTGGGGTATTGAACTCGGGTCCTTCTGCATTGCAGGCAAATGCCTTAACCATTACGCCATCTCTTCAGCCCCTTGTTGAACTCTTTGTGTTGCATTCTGAGTCACATCCATCGGCTTGGAATTAAAGCGTTCTCTTCTCATTGTCCTATCTGGCTTTGGCATCTGACCTCAGATTTGGTACTACTGACCCAAAAACTCCATAGGAAACTGACCTAGTAATTATTCTCTTGGCTCCATTCATCATACCTCATGCCCACTTCCAGCCCAGAGACTCATGCACCAATCTGTCTGAGGTAAGAGTTTGTGGTCAAATCGTAATGGAAAACACGTAAACAAGCACAAAGTGGCCTGTGTGTGTGTGTGTGTGTGTTAATATTTCTCGAGTACTATTTTTATGCCCTTGTTTTTTCATAGAAAACTTCAAAGTGGATACGTACATACCATTTACCTACATGCAACAATCAAAAATGGACTTTTCTTACTAGATTCAATATTCATTGTTTCGTTCCAAAAAAAATTCATGACACTTTGCATCTATTCACATGCTTCTGGTGTCCAATGACTGCCGCCAGCTTGACAATTTTCCAGAAAGACTCATAAGGCTCAACATTGGGTTATAATCCTGGCAAAGGTTTACTACAACAAAGGACACAGAGTAGAAAAATCAGCAGGAAAAGACAAGCTTTAAGTGAGTCCAAAGAGATCAGATACAAGCTTTGAAATTCTTCCCCATCCACAACCACATGGCATACTTTCTGTCTAAGAGAAGACATATGAAAAATGTCTCTACCGGTTCTCAAGGTCCAAGACTTTATAGAGGTCTGGTCACAGAGGCATGCCTATCCATGGCAACTGAAATGCAGGACCTTAACAATGAAACCAGGTGCACACCATCAATCTTGATTTTGTGCAAAGCAAAGCAGTTCTGACAGGAAGGCAAGACGTGGTCCATTGCTCCGGGTGTATATATGACAGAATCAACATTAGCATAAAGAACCTTCCAGAGACCACATACTCAGAGGTTAACTAATAGTCAATCATGAGTCCAGGTTTCCTTGGAGATATGCAAGGAGAGAGAAACAAGACCTGCTGTGGAAACTTCATACCAAACCTTCTCTTGTTCTGTTTCTGTCATTTGAATTGCCTTTCTTGGAAGCCTAGTTCAGGTTTCACCTTCTTTCCAGTTCTTTCTGTGTTGTAATCTGATATTTTCATTCCATTTTTCAAACTTGTATTTTCTCCTTAACCAGATGTTAAGTTAATATCCTTTCCTAGCAGTAGAGGAGAACATTTGACATCCTCTGGTGGTCTCCACACATGTACGCATGGGGCATACATATCACATACACACCACACATACTACACATACACCCAACAAACAAAAAGAACAGGGCTGGAGGGCTGGCTCAGTGGTTAAGACACTTGCTTGCAAAGCCTGATGGCCCAAGTTCAACTCTTCAGTACCCATATAAAGCCAGATGCACAAAGTGGCACATACATCTGGAGTTTGCTTGAGTTCCTTTGTAGTGGCAGGAAGCCCTGATATGCCCATTCTCTCTCTTTCTTTCTCTCTCTCTCATACACACATACAAATATATAATTTTTAAAGAATTTTTTACTTATTTATTTGAAAGAGAGAGAGAGGCAGACACAGAGAGAGAATGGATGTGCCAGGGCCTCTAGCCACTGCAAATTAACTCCAGATACACGTGCCACCTTGTGCATCTGGCTTTACATGGGCACTGGGGAATCGAACTTGAGTACTTCTGCCTTGCAGGCAAACACCTTAACTGCTAAGCTATCTCTCCAGCCCCCAATAAATAATTTTTTAAAAAAAGAACAAAACATCATTTCTTAGATCATTAAGTAGATGTCTGACTTGTATGTATTCCATTGCTCCTATAACAGAGTATTGATTATAATTTATATTTAGTGAATATTTACTGGTGTTGATCACTAGTTCAAAACCTGCCTTCTCCTCCTCACTGTTGCCTAGCTGTTATAATGCTAGAAAGATCTGTGCATCCTGCTGGGGGAGAAAAGTCATCAATAGTTTTAACCAGTTGTGGGCTGTGCAAGTGTTACGGCTGGACAGCCAGGCCAAGTATACCAACTGGTACAATAGTGGCATGTCTGTTATGGGAGAAAATAACTGCTCTCTGGGTTTGAGGCCAGCTCCATGGGAGGGAATTCATGCCTATTACTTAAAACCTAACCAAAAGCCTATGACTAAAGAGGTCAACAGCCCTAGTGACGGAAACAACTTCCGTTGTCTGGCTAAATGGATATATTATATTAATGCTACTCACTTTTGATCAGAGAAGCTTATTGTTTCAGATGGTGGTAAATACTGGGAAGACTCAAAACTTATCAAAGTTCTGAGAAGAGACAGTGGTATGTTCAGCCCTAAGTGAAACACCTCCATCACACCCTACAAGGCTCAGGGATCATTGCGGAAGAGGTGGCAGAAAGAATGTAAGAGCCAAAGGAAGGAGAGGAGTGCTTTGTAACACTGTCTTCCAGTTGCAAAATGGACATTATATTCATGACCTCACAATGGTTGATGTTACCTACACAAGATGTGCATAATAGGAGGAGAAAAGGAGGGGGAATTCAGGAGGGGACAAAGAAGGGTGGGGGGAAGATATCATGATCATGGTATAGTGTGTCTATGTATGGAGGTTGTCAACAACAAGTTTTAAAACTATCTTCCTATAAGTTCATTTATAATTGATACAATGTGTGGTCAAGGGAGGGGAATAGAAGAGAGGAGGAGTTGGATAGTGTCTACCAAGACTAAGATGTTATAAGAATGTCATAGGGAAACATACTTCGTTGTTAGCTAATTAAAAAACATAATTTAAGGCCATGTGTGGTAGTGCACACCTTTAATCCCAGCACTTGGGAGGCAGAGGTAGCAGAATCACTGTGAGTTCAAGGCCAGCCTGGGACTATAGAAGGAGTCCCAGATCAGTCTGGGCTAGAGTGAGACCCTGCCTCAAAAAAATTTACATATATATATGTATATATATATATATATATATATATATATATATATATATATTTCATGTCAGAAAGTTTCTCAATAATGTAGTAAAGTATATCTGTTATAACAGATACCATTTGTCCATTTTCAAATCACCACCACCGGACAATTAGTCAGCATAATATAATATGTTACAATTTATTCTTTGTGTTCTTCCAAAAAAAATGAAACTAGACCCATTCCTCTCACCATGCACAAAAATTAACTGCAAATAGATTAAACACCTCAACATAAGACCTGAAACTCTGAATACCCTGGAAGAAAAAATAGGGGGAACTCTCCATGAGATAGGAGTAGGGAACAGCTTCCTGAACACACCCCCAGTAGCCCAGGAATTGAAACAATCACTAACCAATGGGATCTCATCAAGCTAAAAAGCTTCTGTACAGACAAACATACCATACCCAGAGCCAATAGACCACCATCAGACTGGGAGAAAAATCTTTGCCAGTTACAACATGGACACAGGTCTAATATCTAGAGCCTACCAAGAACTCAAAAAATCAAGTAATAAAAAAACCAAATAGCCCTCTCAAAAAATGGAGCACTGAACTCAACAGGGAACTCACAGAGGAGGAAATACAAATGGCTAATTCTCATTTAAGAAACTGCTCAACGTCCTTACTCATCAGGGAATGCAAATCTCTTTCTCTTTGAAGTTTCTAGTAATTGAGAGAATCCGCATTGCATGTGGTCAGTACTTGACCTGGCACTTCATGTCTGACAGACACGACATGGAGTGAGCTATTACCAGCAATCTGTTCTTTCTACTCTCGGGTAGACACAGCAAAGAGGACATGTTCCAACTAGGCCGTTGTTCTCCGTGAGAGCGAAATACGACATATGGCATTTGTTGGATTGTTTATTGTCCACAAGACAGATAGATATTCATCAGGGGAACTGTTTACCTGGAAAAAAATCTCTGAGTTTCCTCACCTGTAGAAGGTGATTTTCAGTACTCTCAAATTCAGCTTGGTCAATGAATAAGGAAATTAATTTTGTTTGTGACATTCATTTGCTGCTGCGATAGCATATTGACATCCTTTTTTTAGGTCAATGTCAATCCTCATCTGCTTATGAAAATCATTTAAGGAAGAAATCCTGAAAGCTCTTTGTTCAGCTATTCTACATGGTTTCATATTCTGCAAAAGATGAACTGGACCAATGCAGAGACGGGCTTCAACATCTTTTATAAAATATTTTATTGACAATATCCACACATACATAATAAATATATCAGGATCATAGTCTCTGATCCTCACCTGTCTTTGCCCTACAATCCCCACCCTGACTCCACCAAATCCCTTCTTTCCAACTAGTCTCTCTGCTGGCAAATAAATAAATTATTTTTTCTGAAAGTAAGAATAACATTACTATAAAGGCCTAAACATAAGTATTTAGAAGGTAGTTTGGTGGTCATAATACATCCATTTAGTAGTCTTTCCGCCCTGCTTAGGGCTTATGCTCTCCCAGCCATAGGCTTCTGATAAGCTGGCCTCAAATCCAATTAAAGAACATTTGGTTTCCCCCATAACAGCCACCTGCCAGCCACATGCCACTGGGATGAACTTCCAAACCAGGCACAGTTATGGGAGGAAGAACTTATTAAAGTTACAGATCCAGGGGAAGCTCTAAGAGGCTGGCTCCCTTTCACAGGTCCAAGCAGAGAGAGAGAAAGAGAAGCCATCACCAACACCACACACACACACACACACACACAACACACACACACAAACAGGCAGGGGATGGGGGAAGGAAGAGAAGAGATTTCCTTCCCCTCCAGCTTCCTTACATCCTGTCCCCTACTGAGAGGGCCACCCACTCTGGAGGAAGGGCTCACTCTGGAGGAGGGACCTCTTTCTTTAGTTAATCTTTCCGGTAAACAACCTCAGAGACCCCCTCCAAGATTACTATGGATTACTGAACAGGTCAAATTGACAACAAAACAACCATCACACCACCATTGCACCAGTTGGCACATTTGACCTGGCTGGCCAAGTGTGAAGCTTTTGGGGACCACTGCTGGATAAGACCATTGATGACTTTTCTCTCCCAATAGGCTGCATAGGTCTTTCCAGAATCCTGACAGATAGTGAACAGGGAACAAGCTTCCAGCTCAGCTCTTTCTTGATCTCTCAGCGCCCTGCAGCCCAAACATGTGGAGTCTTCAGCATGTACTTCTGGTGGGCAGTGAAGAGCCTTGGCAATAGTTTGTAATGTTTGGTGGGTTGGTGTGAGGGTATGGGGCCTCCCTGGCCAACAAGTTACTGGCACAATTTTTTTTTTGTAACAATCTTCTGGTTACAGGATTATGCACTCCCTCAGGGTATTTCTGCCCATATGTCTCTTTTTTTTAAAATATATATTTATTGTCCATAATGAGTTACATTATTTAGTGGGCAAATAATAAGTTGTTATCCCGAATTCCCCAATTCCCCCCTCCCCCATCCCCGATCAGTTGGATATCCTCCTCCATGGGCTGTCTGGATCAGTCCTTGTGGCAGGGGACCATGGTTAGCCTAGTGCTCAGCCTGGTTCTCCTGGCCCAAGTGTGTTGTTACTGAGGGGTGCCATGCCTCTGGATAGCCTCCCCACCATGGCTCTCACAATCTTTCCGCCCCCTCTTCCGCTCAGTTCCCTGAGTCGTGGTGGGTGAGTATTAAGGCTCCTTTAATGTTGTGAGCTTAGGGGGTCTTTGTGTCAAAAATCCTTGGTTTCTGTCTCAGTGGCCTATCCTGTGTTGATTGAATGGCTGTGGTTATAGGTCCCTTGTTCATCTGTCATTGTCTGCTGGGTTCCCTATGGAACCTCCACAATATGACTGTGGTGGCTCCTGACGATGTCTCTTTTAACATACATATTATTTAGCTAGTGAAAGAAGCAGGTTTCCATATGGCTTATTCATAACAACTTTCATTTTTAACTCTTCTTCCACCCTTCTCTCCTCCATCCCCTTTCCTGATCCCACTTAGATCATCTCACCCCCAGTATTCGGTCCTCTACTTACACATCTGCTTTTCACTCTCCTGGAGCCCCCTTCTACTTCCCTCATGGCTCCTTTCTAGCTCTCTAGCTTCTATTATTAATTCTTACTCCAACTCATGTGCAAATCTAAGCATTTGAAGCTAGGAGGCTACACCATCTTAAGACACAGAAAACTTGAATAATTCTTGCCTTTCCTAGCATCCAAGTTAATGCATACAAGCTGATGACCTCAATTACAGAAAGTCAAGGAAGTAGGAAAGGCTGGGGGTGTGAATGCAAATGCAGTTTGAGGGAGCTGGGCACCAACCCTTCTTTTTTGAGGTCTAATTGACACCAAGTATATATAGTTAAGGTATATAACTTGAGTTAGTCTGACATGGGCTACGGAGAAAGTTCTATGTTAGCCTGGGCAATAAAGCGAGACCCATTTCAATAACAAATAACAAAATAACAAATAAACAAAAGAAGTAAGGACTACTTCATGAATTTATATGTTGTTAGTCTCTGTGTCCTTCTAATTTAGTATATAAGCCATTGAAGCAAGGACTCCTCTTCTGATAACATTCCTCCATCACAAACAACACACAGAGCATCCTGAACGCCTTGTTGGAAGGATTGTCCAGGGGTTACTATTCACACCTCTTCCACGGGGCTCTGGAGGTACCCCTAGGTTCTGGGGTCATGGAGCTAGAAGGAAGGGAGCTAAAGGGGTTTGTATGCCTTGTGATTACAAGTAGCAGACACAGAAGAGAATCAGGTAGAGGCACAGAGAGAGACAGACATAAGAGCAGCAGAGAAAGGGAGAGAGAGAGGCAGAGGGGGAGAGAGATTGCAGTCCTCTCCATCCTTAAGGTCCGACTGACCCTTGACTTACAGTAGTAAAACAGCACATTTTGTCTATATCTAAGTTGTAGCACCTACTTTAAAAAAATATTTTGTTAGCCGGGTGTGGTGGCGCACGCCTTTAATCCCAGCACTTGGGAGGCAGAGGTAGGAGGATCACAGTGAGTTCAAGGCCACCCTGAGACTACAGAGTGAATTCCAGGTCAGCCTGGGCTAGAGGGAAACCCTACCTCGAAAAACCAAAAAAAAAATAATATATATATATATTGTTTGTTTGTTTATTTATTTGCAAGCAGAGCAATGCAGACACAGAGAAAGAGAATGGGCATGCCAGGGCCTCTAGCCACTGCCAACAAACTCCAGATTCATGATCACCTTGTGCATCTGGCTTTAGGTGGATTGGGGAATCGAACCTGGGTCTTTAGGCTTTGCAGGTAAGCGCCTTGACCACTGAGCCATCTCTCTAGCCCACGGCACCTATTTTTTAAATCAATGTCATTTGTACACGCAGGAGAAAAAAAAAAGCTCTGTCAAATAAAATTATGTTTAAGGGTCTTTAGCTAAAGATGTTTGACATTTCCTCTGAAGTGTGCTTAAAATGTGCTAATTTGATTGTGTATGTGTGCAAATTAATTTACAAGCCAGAGTCAATTATTTTCCAGGGGTAGAAGAGGACAGTGAGCGTCCTCCTCTGTCCTCCACATGCACACACAGGGCACGTGCATCACACCCACATACCACACATACAAATCAGGAGTCACACCCCAGGTAGAGATGAATAGTTAGCAACTGAAAGACCCTAATCAGAAGGCCTTGCTCCAAAAGAGGCTAGCGTGTTGTTGTTAGATATCACTACCTGAACCTGTACCTCTCATAGTGAAATGAGTTATTCAAGTTATGTTGGACAGGCACTTATCCCCTGCACATGGGGGCATACGAATCTGACAGCCCAGCTGCTTGACAGACTGGTAAGCTACACCCAAGGTCTAGAACTTGCTTACTTCAATACACTGCTTTATACAGAATTGTTTAAATTGAGCCAGCTTGTCCTCTGTCAGATAAGGTTGAATCAGCCTCTCGAAACTCTTCCTTGCAAGGTGCTTGTTAGAGAACCAGGAACAGGGAGTGTGAACTTGACCAAGCCCATAGGAAATGGTGCACAGCTGATATCCTTTGATTATTATTAATTTTTGTTTTCTTTTTCGACGTAGGGTCTCCCTCTAGCCCAGGCTGACCTGGAATTCACTATGTAGTCTCAGGGTGGCCTCAAACTCACAGTGATCCTCCTACCTCTGCCTCCCAAATGCTGGGATTAAAGGTGTGCACCACAACACCTGGCCTAATTGATTTTTCTTTTTTAATTTTAGAGTTTTGTACTACAATTTTAATTGGACCAACTTATTTCTATACTTTATCACCTGTTCTGCTTTTCATCACATTGATTTCTTTACCCTGCCCCATGAACACAAACACATGCAAACACACAAATAAATAATGAATTTTTCAAAATCTGGGTCAAGCCAGTTATATTTAAGCTAACGATGCCTTCCTGAGAACCTTGTGTGACTAGCCTGTATTCCAGAGGCTCTCTCTGCATGACGTAATGAGCGCTTTGCACCAGCGTTCCTAGGCAGCACTCGATTCCAGCCATAACTGAGGAATCCACTGTCCTGCATCCTGGGATCACCCTTGGCCAGTCATCCCCAGCTGCACACGCTTTCTTCCTCTTGTCTCAATGGACTGCACGAATACCACCATTTCACACGCACACTTGTGTTAGAAGTGGTGGGTCAGTGATCTCTGATGGGTTCGCACAAGGAGGAAAACGTTCTTCAACTGACTGTCTTCTAGTGACAAAATTTGGTGATCGAGTCCAGCTATTCTTTCCCCACATGGAGGTCAAGCTATCATAGAGTCTGGCCTCCAAGATTCTGTCTGAAATCTGTTCACTCATCTGAAATGTCCTGACTCAAGAGTGTCAGATTTCTATGCTGTTATTACTAAGCATGCAGTTCTAGGGCAGTAATTTTCCACCCTAGCTGCACATTGAAATTACCTGAACGGTTTTCCCCCACCCCATAAGTTGGATGCTTGAATTTTGCCCTAAGTCAGTAATTCTCGTATGTGGTCTCTGGACAAACCGCATCAACATTACCCAAGAACTTGCAAGAAACGCAAAATATTGACCCCCATCTCAGTGGTTAGGGTGCTCACTAAACCTCAGGAATGTTTATTTAGATGAATTAGGTGAGAATATATGAGGTAAGGCTTGAGTAAATATATTACTTCAGATGACGAAGGTCCTGCCAACTTTGGGGTCATTGCTTTGGAAAAAAGCTCTAAGGTGCCGGGCGTGGTGGCACACGCCTTTAATCCCAGCACTTGGGAGGCAGAGGTAGGAGGATCACCATGAGTTCAAGGCCACCCTGAGACTACATAGTGAATTCCAGGTGAGCCTGGACTGGAGGGAGACCCTACCTCGAAAAACCAAAAAAAAAGCTCTAAGGTACTCAGTAGAATTCCTTCCTGGACATGTCCACTTCCTGATTCAACAGACTTTAGACTTGACTCCCAAATTTATTTATGGCCTTGGCTAGAATGCAAGTTTTAAATCCCTATTTAAATCCATTACTTATTTGTAAATACCTATGAATGCAGATGGCCAGGTCCCATAGCATTCGTTCCCCGGCACACCTTCTGCTAAGAAACACTCAGGAACACATTACACATGGAAACCAGAAAGAATCAGCCTCATATTTTACAGCAGCAGCTCTCAATCTGGGCTGTGTATTAGAATCACCTTTAAAAAAATCCTGATGCCCAGACTATATTTCAGACCAATAAAATAAAAAAAAAAAAATCACGGAGGTAGGATGCAGACATCCATATATTTTTAAAGCTCCCAGGCACCTCCAGTTGGCTGAGAATCATACTGTAGCCGGGACAAGTTGAGCTTGAGTAAGAGGCAGGAGAACTGCTGGGAACAGGAGTACCTCAGTGCCAGCAAGGCATTAATTTCACATGCACACTTTGATCCTGTAACCTTTTAAAAACTAGTTTCTTCTTTATCCCTAACACAGAACTGGACTGGCCTCTTTCACTGTTAGGGTGCATTAGAGAAGGAGAGAAGGACCTCTGAATTTCCAGGGCCTAATGACTGAGGTGAGGGTTTGGGGTTCTTTCCCACATTATGGGAGCCCTCTGATATCTTTCTTTCTTCTGCTTGTTTGGCTGAGCAACATAGATTTTTGACTAAAAACTGTGATAGTTTCAGGCAAGCTCCATAGACACCCTCCCCTTGAGGTATCTAGCTAGAGCGCAAACCTAGGTGCAAAAACTGATTGGTCAGGTATAAACTAATCAGCTGTTTCTCTGACTTACCTGGGGGAACTTTTAAAAAGCTTCCCTAGAATAAAGGCCAGTCTTCTCTTTCCACATGGCATCCTAGAAGGAGGACTTCATTCCAGGTAAGGCTCTCACCCCAGCCCTTAGTCTGGGGTGAAGGGTCCGGGGGCTCAGGATTCTTTCCCACATGAACCTTTCCCTCTGATACCTCTTCTTCTTCTGCTTGTTTGGCTGGGCAGCACAGATTTATTAAAATCTCACCTATATATTCTCCCCACACTGGTGACTGGAGAACTCTGTAACTCCCCATGTTCCCTTAAATAATAAAGTCTCCCACTATACCTTAATATCTTGTTGCCTATGATTTTAATTCTTTAACTTTGTAGACAAGAATTTGGGTACTCCCTAAATTTTGGGTGCATTGAAATTTTTTGCTGGGCATTATCTAAATTCTAATCCTCAGCTCACCCCCCATGTGCTCTCTCCACACTAGTGGCTGGAGATCTCTGTAACTTCTCATTTTCTTTAATTATGGGCTATTTTCCCTAATCCCACTCTTGAATCCTCTGAACTTACTCTGCTATAAATAAACGTGTGTGATGAAGAAAATGCTCTCTAAGTTTGTCCAATTCTTTGGCACACTGAGACAGGAACTCTGGGGAAAGTACAGTGAGTGACACTTCAGTAAGTTCACCCAGCTGTTACCACCCCCTCCCCCACTACACTTCTGCTTATACAACTTAGAAAACTCTGGAAGTTCTCTAGCTGTATCTCACCTCCTCTTGAGTCACACATTCTACCTCACCTCTAGGGCCTGCTTCGCCTTGCCTCTGGTCATAGGCCTAGAAGCGAAAATGGGTGGGCACTGAGGGTGCGTCCATCATGATTCCCTCAGACAAAAGAGGATTACTTCCCTCAGGCAAGGATGAAGAGGGTAATACTTCTGGGTGTGGGGTGGGGATGCAGCTGCTGCTAAGGGAGGGGAGACTACTTCCTCAGGCAATATAATTCATCAGGAGTCTGAGAGTTCACTGTCTCTAGGTTCTTTAGGGTCTTCCCATACATCCCCATCCCAAGCTGTGGGATCTCAGTGCCCTCACTTTAACTTTTGATGGCCTGTGAGGCTGGGGCTTGAACTTGCATTGCAAGTTGGCCAATCACGCAATGAGAGCTTGAGTTTGGTTTTCTGCAATTTGAACCCTGTTGCTGCTAGAGATCAGACTGTCCTCCGGGGCAATCTTAGAAGCCTTCATATCGTGCATTTGGGTCTTAAACTGGGAGTTTTCCTTTCCTTCTATTTGTCCCTTAATAGTTTACCCAGAGATGGGCTGGAGAGATGGCTCAGTGGTTAAGGCACTTG
>PVHP010043450.1:0-14524 GCA_004024765.1 Zapus hudsonius
TTTTTTTTTTTTTTTTTGTAATCATCTGTTCTCTGGAACTGAGTTGTTAAGCAGTTATTCAGGCTTACCAGATAATTGCATACATCTGGTATGTACATGTCTACATACACACATATACGTAGTGTGTAAGACAAAGCAGTAGGAAAAGAACTTTTAAAACCATTTATTTAACAGAAGAGACAATTGAGACTTTTGAGTTTACAGTATATTTGATATAAAAATAAGGAATTCTCCAAAATATGTACTAAAAATACAAAGTTTAGGAATCAAGAACACAGAGAAAATGTACTTTACATTTCAGTCACCCAAAACAACAGCTTGTGGTCTCCTCCAACGGCACACAGAGGGAGTGTTCTATGCCAGGAAAGGCCAGACCCAACGGTGACAGAACCAGTGAGGACAGGCTAAAAAACATACAAAGAATTAGAGAAGCACAGAACATCCTCAATGCTAACTGTGAAAACTACTTCCAAAAAGAAGAAATGCATTGACAAATTATCTTGGTTTATAACAGAAATGAATTAAAAATATACTTACTTAGAAATGAAATATACAGAGATTCTGGCAAGAGAGGAGCCACCACAGTCATACCGTGGAGGATCCATATTGAACCCCACAGAGAATGTTGGGACGAACAAGGGACCCACAGCCACAGCCATTAAATCAACAGAGGATAAACCAGTGAGACAGAAACCAACAATTTTCGACACAAAGACCCCTAAGCTCACAACCTTAAAGCAGCCTTAATGCTCATTCACCACGACTCAGGGAACTATGCGGAAGAGGGGGCGGAAAGATTGTGAGAGCCGTGGTGGGGGAGATTATCCAGAGGCATGGCACCCCTCAGTAACAACACACTTGGGCCAGGAGAACTAGGCTGAGTACTAGGCTATCCATGGTCCCCTGCCACAAGGACTGATCCAGACGACCCACGGAGGAGGTTATCCAGCGGATTGGGGAGGGGAGGGCAGCAGGGAATTGGGGATAACAACTCATTGTTTGCCCACTAAATATTGTAACTCATTATGGACAATAAAAAAGAGAAAGAAATGAAATATACATTATTTACTTGCAACTGGATTGAATGAGTGACATATCTAAGCCAAATATGAATAATGGGCATAGCCCAGAATCAAATATTTGGCATTTCATACAAACCACTCAAGCAAAATTAAGTTAATACACTTAAATGAAAGAGAAAATACAAAAGCAACCAAAACCCTAAAAAGCCACATATGCCATAAAGCATTTCCATATTACCTGAGAGTGTCCTAAATGGTGAATTTGAAACTGACTTGTCATTTTTCCAGGATAGCCAGTGGTTGCAAACAGGTTTTCACTAATTGCAGACCACCTAAGCGAGAAGAAAGCACAACAGTAAGCAGAGCATCTCAAGGCAACTCGAAGCTTTTCTGACAGCTTTCTTTCTGCACTACAGTGATCAGTTCACAGTGCTAAACTTGTTAATATGGCTTTCCACTTAGATTAAGACTGTAGGTTGTTAGTTAAGAACACTTTCTCATTATGTAAATATATATTGAGTGCTAATCGTGACTCAAATTAAGTTCCAAAATTATGCAAGGTGAACACGATCCCTTCCATATAAGCAAGAGTTCATGGTGTAGAAGACATAAGCCATTAAATATTTCAAATTTAATACATTTAACAAATACATTTAATATTTATTGGTATTTCTTATAAATTTATGTGATCCACTTGTGTTCAAATTACTTGGGATGATATAACCACTTACAATAGTCAAGTCTTCAAAGTTTCTTAGATATCGCATTTTTACACTTGGAATAATGTATTTCATTCTTAATAAAGGTGCCCTTAAGCTCTATATTTCATTGAAGTATTTTAAACTTGATGAATGAAGTTATTTAAATTTAATAATTTTTTGCTATTTAAAGCTGAAAGCAGATTAGCAAACCATATAATGGAATATAAATAACCTTATAAAAAGATAAAATTTAAAAAGTATATCAATTTAAGTGAGAAAAACCCCCCAATATGTTAGATATAAGAGATTTATAAATATACATGGTCTACATACACTTCTATCATTATTGACACAGGTCAGAAGGGAAACGTAATATTCCACATTGTTGTGGTAGTACTGGTGGATAGGCAATACTCGTCTCTCTGTGTGTGTGTGTGTGTGTGTGTGTGTGTGTGAGAGAGAGAGAGAGAGAGAGAGAGTTAGAAAGTATTTCAAAGTATTTGAAAAGTAAATTTCCTTCTTGCTTGAACCAAATGATAAAAGTATACTTAGTTAGGAAAGCAAAATAACTTGCAACCAGATCAAACCAAACCAAAATAATCCTCCCAAAACTTCACTGCCAAGGGGAGGACTGGAAGCTACCCTGGTGGTAACACAAAGTGAAACATCTACACTACAATTCCAACTAAAAGTGCATTACCTGAACAGGTGGGCTCGGTCCATGTGAACAGGTCTTGTCTCTTGAGGATAACTAAAATATAGGATTTTGCATTTTAATGAATTATGTTTCAGGCTCTCAAGTAGGTAAAGCTCAATGTATTTAAGTTGTAACACAGTTCCAAGTAAGCCCTCAGCAAAAATGGATGCAAAACAATAGGGACCTGACTGGGGACCAGTACAGAGCTCCATAATTCAACAGGGTCAGGATTTCTCTTCTTTCCTAATATAAGTTAACATCTCTCAGAGCAAAGATTTCCTTATGAGCATGGCTTTTTCTGGGTTACTTCCAGATCTAAAAAAGTACCTGGACCGAGTGATATCCCAAATTATCCAGTCATTTCCTGCAACAGCACCAACTTTGAAGGTGTTTTTTAAGCACCAGTGTGCTGACATTAATGGTGTCTGTTCTGACTCAAGAGACAAAATGGCCTGTTGGGCCATTAGATCATAAAATCGTATCGTTCCATTCTTCTCTGCAACCATCAGCTGTCATAAAAGAAAAAGAAAAAAAAGAAAATGTCAACTTGTATCTCATTAGCTAAATGTGAGCAGATTCAATGCGACCCAATAAAGAAAAATCATATAAATATATACACATTACAAATAGAAGTACAAAGGCTAAGGAAAGAGGAAGTATTATAAAAATATCTACCAGATACAAAAGAACTCAAAATTGGCAAACGACTCTCAAAAGGTAAAAATTTAAGTGATCATGGTTGGTCACTGGGATGAAGATATCAACCTAAACATTTATTCTGGGGAAAGTTACCTTTAAATTATATTAGTTACCTGTCTGTAAAGGCCAGCCAACTATGTATTTCTTGACATTTATACTATACATCCTCATATAATTTAAATTTGTCTTCAGAATGGTTGGCAGCTGAAAGAACCCAGGCAGGTCTGGACGACACAGCAGCTGCTTCCTTCACTAAAACAAAAGGACTCTGCCATGCGACCGGCAGCTCCCTCACTTTTAAAATGGTGACTTGAGAATCAAAACAGCTAACAGAGGGCAGTGTGAAGCAGCAGCAAGAATGAGCCAGAATGAACAGAGCTGCACCCCAGGGCTCATGCCCAACAGAAAGGCTGAAGGGGAGGTACCTGAAGGGAAAAGCTGTCACGGCAAGGACGGCCACAACCGTACACAACAAAGACATGCCAAACAGAACAGCTGGTGGTAATGGACTTGCCAAGTGAAGTGTGGCACTCTTGTGTACTTTCTGGTGGCCATGGTTTGAAAAAGCATTTTTTAAACCAAATTTTACAGAAACGTAGAATTTCATTTAGCTTTTAAAAAGCTACATGGTTAGCATGCAGAATTTCATTGTCTTGGGAGAAGACTTCCTATTGGCTCTCAGGAGGAAGGTGCCCTGACACAGACACCATGCTGCCCAGCCACCTTGACACAAATGCCTTACAGTGTAGGGAAACTCAAATTTATCCTTATGTCCTCCTCTTCCTTCCCATCGTCAGCATAGACTCAACTCCCTTAAAAACAGAAGCCTGTTGGCCCCACTCCCTAGAACTGCTCTTGCCAGTCTACCTGAGTTTCAGTGGCATCACTGAGATGGTGGTCCTCAAGAGCAGTGGTTCCCTTTCTAGACTGTGGACCTAGATTGATGGTCCTGTCATTGACATTTCACTCTCTAAAGGTCTGGTTGGCTTGTAAAGCATGTGAAATGTTGTTAAACATCACGATTAACATGAAACATGAGCTCAGAGCATGGAATGAAGACACTGCTGGATCTTGAGGTGGCTAATTCTGGCAGTCCATGGAAGGGAGTTAAAAGTTGTCATATTCTGTTAATGATTGACTTTCTGAAATACCATCACTATTTATGAAGTGTATCTTTAATAAGCTGGATATGTATAGTTTGACAAAGGAAAACAATAGCGATACTGTTGTGACACTGAGTATATATACCTAGTCAATGTTTACCTCACTCAAGAAAGAGTGGCTGTCATTCAATATTTCCTTTAATATATGATACCACTGATTTCAGATGTGTAATAATCATCTTATAAATCTATACAATTTTATTAAATGTACAGATTAAGATAAATCCAATTTTATAAATTATTACTTTAAAAAATTATTTCTCAGACTCAAATAAGCATGACATTAGCATACAAACATGTAAGAGCTAAAACTGCTTCAACTATATAAATTCATGAATAATTGATGTCCAAAGAAAATGCTTTGAAAAACTCTGTTTTGCGTAAAGTTCTTTCATTTTAAGGTTTATTTAATTTTGATTATATTAAGGTGAAGACATTCCTGAAGGTGTTAAGTAGCTGTGGTAGGATGGAAGACAAGTGGGAACCAGCATCAAAAATCCTAGGTCCTGGGGCTGGAGATGTTGGGCCCCTGCCTTAAGCTAAATTTTAGAATATGGAATAAAGCCAGGTGTGGCGGCACACACCTTTAATCCTAGCACGGGTGTGGTGGCACACGCCTTCAATCCCAACACGCCTTTAATCCCAGGATAAGTCTTGATCCTGTTTGTTGATACTTTGCTCCGCTGTACTCTGCAGATTGGCTCCCGCCAAAAGGTTTGAATCTTATTGCTTGAGAGAAATAGGATAAACAATGCAGCCTCAGGTTATAAAAGGGTTTTGGGGGCTGGAGTGATTTGAGATTTGCCTGGACAATTTCTCCCAGCCACGTATATGTGAGTCTTCGGCTGCATGCGTTCACCTTTCCCCAATGGAGCCCGTCTCCTGCTGGCCAGAGAGATGCAGGCTTGTTCGCAGGGGGCCAGGGATCCGTGACTCTCTTTACCCAACACAGAGAAATGTCTCAGTGCTGAGATGCTTGCTTGCAAAGCCTGCTGGCCTGGATTTGATTCCTCAGTACCAATGTAAAGCCAGATGCTCAAAGTACTGCATATGCTTGGAGTTCATTTGCAGCAGCAAGAGGCCCTGATGCCTTGGTGTGTCCAAATTCTCTCTCTCTCTCTCTCTCTCTCTCTCTCTCTCTCTCTCTCTTTCTCTCTGTCTCTGTTTCTCAAATAAAGAATACAAAAAGATAATTAAAGAAAAAAATTCAGATCATTTAAAACATTGTGGTAGGACCTAGAATTTTAGATTATAATCTGCTAAAGGACAGCAAAGTGTACTCTGAATAAATGTCATTTGTGGATGATGGTTGTCAAAAAACTGCAAAAATTTAACAACTTTTCAAGTACAGGTTTCTACATGTATCCAAAACACATTTGTGCCCGTTAGAGTGTGAGGGGGAAAAGGTCACTGACTTTCCAAGGTAATCTAAGGGTATAAGTACTGTGTCTCTCTATATCCTTCAGTTTTATAAAAGAAAGCCAAGTTGTAAACACTAACCTTAAACGCTTCCTCAGGATGCCAGCACACACTCATTCCAGGGGAATGAAGAAGAAAATGAGCTGTTTGCTTCCCTTCCAAGTTCCAAATCCTAGTAAGAGAATAGGAGTCTAATGTTAAATATTCTTGAAAAATCAAAGCCATTCACTAGAGACCTCAAGGTAGACATCTGCTGAGCTCGGGCACATTCGGGGTGGGATGGCTGCAGGTGCCTGTAGACTCGACATGGATGTTGACGCACTGCAGTTAGAGAAGGTAAATAAAGCAGTTTGTAGGAAAGCTTTATCACGCTCAGCCATGGAAAGAAAGTCAAATATATCTTCTAATTAACCTAACAGACACACTAACAGAAATTCCTTTAAGTTTCTAGGTCATCAATCAGGTTGTATTTCTACTTGTGTAGTCATTTCAATTAACAATCATTCCTACCGATGTGCTTACACATATACACAGTAGCATTTCCATCTCAGTGGATATTCTCCGTCTTATACTCTTTCTGATGTGTTTTTTTCTCTCCCAAGGTGGCCATGTAAAAAGCCACCAGGTTAAAGGTAGGCTGAAGAAACAGGCACTTGGTTCCTTCTACTGTGTCTCTCCTTAGCAGTTATAAATCCATAATGATGAGGAATGATTACTCACTGACCTAGTTCAAAGGCTTTCCCATCCCAGATGAGGATGAAGACTCAGAAATCTCCAGTACCGCGGTTTGTTGGGAGAACTGCTATCTCCGCATGGAACGCTCATTTCTCAACCCATCCTTAGCCACTGATGCTGACAAGACTAAGCATGGCAGGAGACAGAAGCTGGTGGGTGGTGGCAAAGGGGTGGCAGAATTTAGAGATGAGGACAGTGCAGTTCAGTGGAGCATGTGCTTGCCACGCATGAAGCCCTGGATTCCACCCCAGCACATTCCCTCACTACCTAATGATACACAACAAACACTGAAGGTATTCATTGGGATGTCTTAAGACTTTTTAAAATAGATTTCATAGTTCCTATTTGTTTAGCACTATAAAATAATTTCAAAACCTTTAGGAATGTATATTAAATGTAGTCAAAATTTAAAAGCTCTCAAGCTTGAAATATAATAACATATAAACTAACAAGTATCAGGCTGGAGCGATGTCTCAGCAGTTAAAGTGCTTGCTTGCAAAGCTTGACGACCTGGGTTCAATTCCCCAGTTGCCACATAAAGCCAGATGCACAAAGTGGCATGCCTGTACAGTGGCAGGAGGCCCTTGCATGCCCATATTCTCTCTTCCTTGTTCTTTCTCTGTCTGCCTCTTTCTCTTTATCTCTCTCATAAATAAATGAATATTAAAAAATAAATTAACAAATATTTTTCAGGCTTACCTACTTGATTAAATACTAGAAGCAAATTGCTTTCTTCTGCCAAATCCACACTGTCTATCTGTATTTACTACACAAGGAGAACAGAATAACTGATGAGGTGAACATTCACTTAGGTTTCTGTTATTGTTAAAGAGATTATTCATCAAGGAAACTCAATCATTTTCCTCTCTATTTCCATTTACATAAGGAAGTGCTGGGCCAGCACATATTTTACTACTATTGAAAGGGTGGAAATCTGTCTTCCAAATTCAATGAATCTCATTAGATGATGGTTTAAAGCTTCCATTCTTTTAATCTTATTCTAAAATATATTTTTGTTGGCTATTACATAAATTGGGTAAATAGATGCCAGAAAAATTTCATGATTTTTTTTCCTTTCAAAAAAGAAAACAAAAGAGGTAGAAAATATGGATAGATATATATGAAATTAAGTCAATTAACAAAGTACATTCATGGCCAATGAACCAAATTTCAGTCTAATTTTTAAGCAGTATTTTATCCCAATCAGAACCTGATGCTCTTGAAAAGAAAACAAGTGGCTTAGCCATGAGGATAATATGGATTAAATTTCAGGGACTTGGATAAACTGATTTATGGTTTATAATTATATGCTCATTCAATAATTTCAGTGGTTGCATCATCTAAATACTAAGTATGCAAAATACAACAAATTGGGCTAAAATAAGTTATCCTAACTAAATTAGCTACAGATGGCACCATTTAAGTTACTATGCCTTGTTTCCCTTTTTGATAGACTCCATAATCAAGTTGTCCTCAAATCCTTCTGTGGATCTTAGCTCATTGTACTAAATGGCTCATCTAGCAAGTACATTAGTTCCATCAGATAGCCACATTTCTTTTGCTTTTGTTGAAGTACATCATGCATAGTAAAAGTATACAACCCCTAAGCATGCAATCCACACAGAATACACTCAAAGAAAACACCACCAAAATCCAAAGTCCTTCTTCGAGAACTCCATCCTATGCTCTTCTCTAGCCTATTTCTTGGCTCACTCACAAAAGATGAAATACCTATTCTAACTTCTAATGCCTTAGCTTATTTTTTTAAATATTTGAGAGAGAGAGAAAAAGAGGGAGGGAGGGAGAAAGAGAGAAAGAGGAGTATTGGTGTGCCTGAGCCTCCTTGCCACTGTAAATGAACTCCAGACACATGCACTACTTTGTGCATCTGGCCTTATGTGGACACTGGGGAATCGAACCCAGACTATCAGGCTTTTCAAGTGTCTTTAACCACTGAGCCATCATTGTCCAAATCATCTACACATTATGTTCCATTCTCTGCATCCATAGGTCTTATTGAGAAGACCAAATTTTTCTTATTTTCTGACAAAAGGTGGCAGAAGGTGGGTTTCAAGTTGGTCTTATTTTGTAAAAGAGAAATTAAAAAAAATTATTTCTTTGCTTTAGAGATAAGGAGAGAGAGAGAGAGAGAGAGAGAGAGAGAGAGAGAGAGAGAGAGAGAATGAATAAACCAGGGCATCTTCCAGACACATCTGCCACTTTGGGAATCTGGCTTTACATGGGTACTTGGGAAATGAACCCAGGCTGACAGGCTTTGCAAGCAAGTACTTTTTACCAATGAGCTCCCTCCAATCCTAGATTGATTTTTCCCTCTCCTCTCCTCTCCTCTCCTCTCCTCTCCTCTCCTCTCCTCTCCCCTCCCCTCCCTCTCTTCCTTCCTTCTTCTAAGGTTCAGAAAGATTATTAGATTAGAAAAAGGAAAGAGGACAAAGTACAGAGAGCTCCAGCATGCGTGGGAAAAGGCCCATGTGGGAGATGCCCCTCCTGCCTGAGGTGGGAGGGTTTACTTACGAGGACCTGGATATCCAGGGATCTGGCTCAACCCTGGATTTCTTAAATCACCTCTTTCTCCCCTTGCATTTTACTTTTCATTTTTCTATGAATGGACGCATTTTCAGAAGTTTTATAATGTAATGAACACAATATACAGCAGAAGCTTTCTAAAGTGACCTCCTTATGACAATCTCTTCAGTTCTCGCTCTGTAGAACTGACGAGAATAGGAGGAAAAACATATTTGCCAATATGCTCCCATGTGCATTTTTGTATGCTTACTAAGAGGAAATGTGCTTTTTTTTCTCCCTTAGCCAACCACTGTGTATGATGTCAACTTTGCTTATCAGTGTAATTAATTACACAACTGGATATTATAATAAGGTGGTAGCCATGGCTTTAAGATAGTATCCTCAGCATATCATCTTTTCACTTTCCTAAGAAATTGCTGGACTACATCATATCAGATATCAGGGCTACTGCTATAACAGGAAAAGAAACTTAAAGTTTGGAAAGTCAGGCCTTATTATTTCCAAGTCTATTTGTCAAAAATTTGTTTACAATAATTAATATTATCTGAGGATTATTATGATAGAAGTATAATTTTTAAGACATTGATACATTAGAAAAAGAAAAGCTCAGTGGTTTAGCCTCAGGAGTTCAGAGTCTTCTTAGAAACCATAATCAAGCATGTGAAAGGATAATAGACCTTTGTAAAGTAGCTTATGGCATTTTTCTCAACTCTTGGTTTTGGTTGCTTCCCTCCCATTCCATATTCCTGTCTCTCCTAAGTAGGTGAAAGTTACCTGCTGACATTAGGAAGCAAATCCTTAATGAATCAAAGGAATTAGTGTAGCATCACTACTGAAGTGAAATTAAGTGACAATTTTGACCCTACTTGAACTATAACAAACAACTTCATCTTCTCAACACCACGATCATAAACAGAACTTAGATTTAGCTGGGGAAAAAAAAAAAAACCTGAGGGATAAAGAGCTAACTGGATCGAAGATTATAAATTATACTTACTTTACTTTTTGTAGTTTATTGTTAAAATTATTGCTTCATTTCAGGCTGAGAGCTTTTCAGCAGAACATTAAGTCCCCCTGCCATGTGGTTTTTATATGCAATTGTTCTGTTTAATTAATGAAAGGTCCCATAAATTGGGTGTTGGCATGTGAGGGATATTCTAGATAGTCTCAAGGGTCGGTTAAATCGACAATTAGTGGTAGATATTCTGTTTAAGAACTCAAAAGGAAATGTCCTGGGTAATACATTGCTCTTTTTATGTGTTTATTCTCCATTTTAATTGGCAGCTCATTGTCTGTTAGGGAGTGTACTATAGAAGGAAATTTCTGCTACCAAATGTTTCTGACAACAGACAAAAGAAGGAATGTATGACATTAAATGTCACATCTGTATCCATTTGGCCCTCTCCAATGGGGAAAGCAAAAGACACAAACCACAGTATTTAAAAAAGACATGACTATATTGCATGAATCAGTATTGATTAGTTAAATATGAAATAAAGGACAAAAGTAGTATGACAGATGTAGCTATAAGGATGAGAAGGCACTTTACAATGTTCCTGGGTGCAAGAATGGGACCTCTAGTTTTTTTTTGATTAAAAAAACCCACATTTTTCATTGAATGTATTGTGATAGCAAAATCAGGGCTTTCCTTCGCACTTCTGAATAATCAACCACTAATTCACTTATGCTATAGATGAGTAAGGAAAAGTCATGGTATAGTTCTCTAGAACAACATACAGTTAGAATGGAAAGTAAAACCAGTTACAAAAGGACTCACTGTTAAAATATCTGATTTTAAGTACATAAGAATTTCAGAGGTGGGACTGAGCCTGAAAGCTTTATTTGGGAATTCAATGGACAGATCTTAAAGATGGGCTTGGGCTGGTATAGTTGTGAGTAAATGTTGTCAGTTTATGACTTGGTGACATGATGATCTGAAGCAAGAACTTGGTAAAGGGCCTGTCAATATTTTCAATGCTAGTCTTTCAAATATATTTGGAAAAATCAGAATGATTTTATTTTTTTATGAAAATACTAAGCAAGCAGTGGTACTGGTTCTCATATACTAGTGGGGCTAATGACAAAAGAAATGGATTATTTACTTCAGAGTAAGAATTAGAATTATAAAAGTGGGAACTGCCTATCCTTATTTTATCCTTCAATAATTAAAAATAATAAGTAACAAATGGAGATGTTAATCAAGTGTGTATGGAAGCAGGTCATCTGTTTCAAGCATAGCACTAATAAACCACTTATGCAATACTAAAAAATATCTTCAGCTGTATACCTTCCAGAATCATTAGAGGGATAATGCACACACATGCGCGCACGCACGCATGCGCACACACACACACCACACAACTTAATGCTGTTGCTTCATTCTGAGTTCTTGAAATTATAAACAAATTATATAGTAACTATATAAGTTCATCCTCATAGAGGTACAAAGTTACCTCCAGCATCCCATAGCAGAATTATTAACATCTTATTTAACTCATACAAACAGGTTAAAAAAAGTTATTTATTTGAAAGCAGAGAGAGGAGAGACAGAGAGAATGGGCACAGCAGAAGTTCTAGCCACTGCAAACAAACTCCAGATGCATGTGCTCCTTTGTCCATCTGGCTTACATGGGTACTGGGGAATTGAACTTGCTTTGCAGGCAAGTGCCTTAACCATTCAGCCATCACTCCAGCCCCAAACAGTTTTTTTTTTTTTTTTTTTTGAGGATGGGAAATGTAAGAAATTTTGTCCTATTTAAAAAGAAACTGCAAACTAAACTCCCAACTGCAAAGAAATATTATATGGTGGTTTTTGAATAGGTCAGATGCAGTGATTTTACCCACATTTCATTGACATATACTTGGTAGTGAGAGTAACAGATTTTAGTATATTTTCAGAGAGTTGTTTTAAATACAAAGAAACCTTAAGTTATAATCAAGATAAGCAAAATATTGACAACACAAATGGTCAATTTTATTCCTTTCTTTAAGGTCTTCTAGAACTAACCAAGCAGTGATCTAAAGTGCCTATAAAAAAAGGAAGAGGCAATTTTAGAGGATAAACAGGGCAGTTTATTTTTTGAATTGCTGAGCCATAATACAGCAACAAATAACACGTTATCCCCATCACCCTTGTACCAGGAACCCTTTAGTCATAGTTTAAGTGCAGATTACCTCTCAAGGAAGGCTACATTGGCCTACCTTCAGAAGGCTCTCATTCCCCCTTTTGCTACTTCCCACAGGGGCTAGTTTTTAAATAGTTCACGAATTTAACTGATTGAACTGAAGTGAGGAAGTAGAAACAATCCACCTTAATCATGCAGAAATTCTTAAGTATACATAAATAGAAGTAATACGGCCAGAATTTGCTAGCACGTGGTACCGAGAAGACGTGACATTCTTTCTTCTCTTGTACGTTTTTCAAAACACTATGTATTATTGACTCAGGGAACATCTTAGGTAATGGTTACATTCCTACAATCAAGTCTTATTTGTTAGTCCTTCCTGCCCCTCTCCCAGCTAGACCATGAGTGAATGGTATATTACATGCCTCTAATATATTAGATTCAAATGAAGAATTTCCTTGTTTGTAGACGTCAACTTTCCTTCAACATAAATTTTTCTCCAATATTTTCAAAGATTGATGGGTGAGGAGGAGAAGAGGGATTTACTTTTGACATCCTTTATAGTTACAGTGAGTACTGGGTCTGCTATTTCTTTTGTATCCCCCAAAGTACTAGCTGTTGGCTATACTAACGTGTCTAATAAATCCTTGTTGATCTGCCTTGTTCTTACAGACGGGTACTGTTTCTAATATACAAGAACATCTGCTATTTGGCATCGACTGGGAATGAGATGTTCTGCATTAGTGAATTTTTAAAATAATAAGCTTAACCCATTAAACACTTAAACAGCACTGCTACCTTTTTCTGGAAGGAGGAGATAATACAACATGTACTTTATTTGACCTCTCAAATACAATAATTTTAACTTTCTTTTGATGATGCTTAATCATAACTTTGAAAACTAAGATTTTCTTGTGCACACAGATGAACATTGGCATTTTACCATGCTATGTGCGACACACATTTGTGCATGTTTGTATATGGTTGATGCAGGAAACTTTTCCCATGGGAAGATGCGAACACACATTCACCCCAGATAGGGCTCAGATGACAGAGCAAAGTACGATCGTACCAACAGCATTTTGGTGAATTAATGAGTTCTGGCTAGGTGTCATTTACAGGAACATGAAGTCCTGGAAGCAGCTGTGTTGATGGGGCTCCCTGGGTCTAGATTACTCCTGGGATGCTCCTCCCGTGACTCAGGGTGAGGGCATACTTAAAGAGCAGGGAGACTCACAGAAGCATGTCAGTGGGGCTCACTGTCCCTGATCTTTCCCCCTATATACTCTATTTCCCAGCTAGGGTCCAATGACCCTCTCCACACCTTCTCTCCCAGCTGCTTTTGATAAAAGCTGGCAACAGTTGTTGGCTGCTTTCAATGTGGAGAAGTTTGGCCATACAGCAATGGTAGAGATGAGAAGCCATAAGGAAAATGGTGAATAAAATGATACACCAGCAAACCAACAATTTACCTGGAATTTTTTTTTCTTTCTTTTTCCTCATTTTTTTTTTTTTAACTTCTTCTTCTTGCTGTTTTGTGGGGCAGGGTTTCACTCTAGTCTAGGCTGAACTGGAACTCACTCTCTAGTCCCAGGCGTACATTGATCCTCTTACCTCTGCCTCTCAAGTGCTGGGATTAAAGGCGTGTGCCACCAAGCCTAGCCGAGAAATGTTTTTTTTTTTTTTAAATATTTTATTTATTTGAGAGAGAGAGAGAGAGAGAGAGAGAGAGAGAGAGAGAGAGAGAGAGAGAGAGAGGCTGATCTGTAAGAATATTATACTTGACTTGTCCTGCTATGCTATTCTTGCTGTGACTAACATATTTCCCACTTTCATTCTATTAACAAACACTGACATTGTCTGTGTCTGCCCAGGGACATGACATAGTAGAACTCCAGGTGGCGCTATTTAAGTGGACTATGTGCCAACAAAATGGGCCCAGCAGCTCTGCCTGTGTTACTTTCCCGTTACCTTTTCCCCGTGATACCCAATCCTATTCACTATAAAAATACACAAAGAAGCTGGGCGGGTGTGGTGGCGCACGCCTTTAATCCCAGCACTAGGGAGGCAGAGGTAGGAGGATTGCCGTGAGTTCAAGGCCACCCTGAGACTACATAGTGAATTCCAGGTCAGCCTGGGTTAGAGAGAGACTCTACCTCGAAAAACCAAAAAATAAAAAAAAATTAAATCAAATACCTTGGAATATCACTAACCAAGGTTGTAAAGGACTTATATAAGGAAAATATTGAAACACTTAAGAAAGAAATAAAGGAGGATGTGAGAAGATGAAAAGATATTGCATGCTCATGGATAGGGAGAATCAATATAGTAAAAATGGCAATCCTGCCAAAAGCGATTTACAGATTCAACGCTATGCCGATAAAAATCCCAACCTCTTTCTTCACAGACGTAGAAAAAA
>PVHP010043451.1:0-14517 GCA_004024765.1 Zapus hudsonius
GAGAGAGAGAGAGAGAGAGAGAGAGAGAGCGCACCAGGGCCACCACCTTGTGGGTCTGGCTTATGTGGGACCTGGGGAATTGAACCCGGGACCTTAGGCACTCGAGGCAAGTGCCTTAACCGCTGAGCCATCTCTCCAGCCCTAAGGCTTTATTTTCAAAGACATTGTTGTTTTTTAAATCATGTATATAATGTATCTTGAATATAGTCCCATCCCATTACTGTCTCTTGTCTTCCCTCCCCATCTCCCTGTACTGAACCCCTCTCTTCCCATCTGTTCCCTCTTCTACTGTGATGGCTTTTTTCTTTTCTCTCTCTCTCTCTCTCTCTCTCTCTCTGTGTGTGTGTGTGTGTGTGTGTGTGCGCGCGCGCGCGCGCGCGTTTGTGCGTGTGTTAGGGTTGCCTGTATGAGCATGGTTTTGGGATTATTTACCAGAAGAACATGCAGTTTACCAGTGGCTCTACCAGTTTAAAAAAAAAAAAATTAACATTGATTAAATCATCATCCATTGTCATTGAACTCCATTTCTAACCCCTCTTGCCTAAGTAGAATTGGGACAGAATACAGGCAATGGAGGAGGAGGAAGATGGGAAAGTTATTGCCTTGTTTGGTCTTTTTTTGTTCAATCTCTATGTGTATGTTTATATGTCATGGCCATGCACATGTATCTGTCCTTGCTTCCTACCTTGCTTGAGGCAGGATCTCATTGTTCACTGCTGTCCTCCAGGCTGGCTGGTCCATAAGCTTCTGGACTTATCCAGATGCCCTACCCTTACTCACCTCATTAGCATAAACCTATATAGTGTGAAGAGGTTTGAAGTGAAAAACAACAAATACTTATCTCTGGGGAGTTTTGAAGGTGTTGGGAGGCCCATGATGGAGACATAAACAAAGACCAAGTATGCTTTATTGTCTCACAGTAACAGCACTCAGGTGGCCTCAGACTTCTAGATTTCAGAGAGGTATTTAGCAACTGGTAATAATATGGCCTGGGATTTAGCTTTCGAAACTGGAGGGGGCTCTTGTTTGTGGGAAGGAAAAGTTGGAGCTGACTAGATGAAAAAGTGTAGAAGTCTGGGTATTCGGTGGATTGTGGTCCCCAAGAAGACAATGGGTCAGGGTGAAAATTAACCTGAAAGATTTGGAATAATTATGACTTGGTAGATGAGAAACTGAAGAGAAGTGGGTTTTTTTTTTTATTCTTTTATCAGAATTGAGATAGGAGCTCTTATAGTTGACTGTCCATTAACTAGTTCTGTAGCTGAGGATGACCTTGAACTCCTTATCCTCCTGCCTCTATCTTCCAAGTCCTGGGAGCATAGGTGTGTGCTAACTCCTGCTGGGATTTGATATTTTTGAGAGGAGGGGGGAGGCTTGGAATCAGCTAGAGTACCATAGGAGACTTATTCCACATTCCTATCCTGAGCCACTTGAAGTAAAATAGTAAAACAAAACAAATATCCTCCTGTTATTAAAAAAAAACAACAACAACAACAAGAAAAGGTAGATAAGAAAGTAGATTGCTTATCAAATTTGGCTGGAACATTATTGCTTAGGGAGAAGCTGTATTGAAGCCTAAAGCTTTGATAGAATCCCCAAGCTGCCCTTATAATGTGGGCAAAGCACTTTCACCTCACTGTTCCACTGTATCTTCACAACATAGCTGTGAACAGGGACAGGTATTATAGTCTCCATACTGAAGACCCAGTGAGACACGTGACTATGGTCTTCTGCCTACTTTGTTTGACATGAACCTACATATTCTTATCTTGGCTCAGTGTTCTCTTTCACAATGGATGTTGCCTTATAATCACTTACTGTGTCTGAAGGAAATAGACAAAAGGATTGAACTCATTTCAACAAACTGAGGAAGTTGTTATGGGTGGCTGAAGCATGGAGTAAGAGGTGATCCTACAGATTTCCTCCACTTGGGGGGCTTTGGGTCATGATAACTAGTTCAGCCCTAGTTGTAAGGGGAGGTTATGATTTCTTTCTTTCACAAAGGAGGGGATTCTAATAGAGGTACTGCCAACCTCTGTTCTAGAGCTCCTGGTGAGGATAAATACAGTTCTAACCAACTCAGTTTTCATAATGAAGGAAAGGAATTGGGAAGAGCCACACACAAGTCTGCCATGGGGGAAGATGAATCAATTTGACCAGTTTTTTTCTAGACATGGGCCAGTGTAAAAGGTATTATAACTAAATTCTGAATCTGCTTAAAGATCAAGATTGTGTACTTGGTTCTAAACTTAAATCTAAGTAAGAGGTTATAGATGGGAGGAGGGAGGGAAATTGATAGAATTAAGCCTGTGAGAGAACTTTGAAACTTCTTCGAAGGCATTCTCTTGTGTCCTTCTTTGTCTCTGGCAGAGGCTCATTGAGCTTTGGCTAGTGTGAGAAGCCTGTGAGTGATGGGGGAAATGATTCTAAATGTGAGATAATTAGTTACAAGCTATCAGTGCTGTTTTGGAGTACAAAAGTTGACTTGCTCTATTTGTCCAGAACAATTCTTATTTGGTCATCCCTGTACCAAGAAATACTTTATGGTCAAAAAGATCTAGTTCAGGTTTCAGTAATAGTTGGGGTTTTTTATTTTATTTTTAGTTTTGCTTTTTAGCCAGAAGAGGACATCTTGTTTTTCTTCTAGATTTATAAATTGTGCTCAGTATTATCCTTATGCCAATATTTCTCCACTTAAAGTAAAGAAAAAAAAGTAATAAAATGGAAAAAGATAAAGTAAACCTAATTAGATGAAACTCTTAAAAAGAGAAATAGATTAAAAAATGAAGAACCCACTGGGTCCTTTGAATTAGAATGAATAACAAAAGTTAGTGTTCTGAGGGAGAACTTTAAGGGACAGGGTTAAAGCTATGATCCCTGCTGAGTGTTTTTGGTAGCTGTCCCTTATTTTCAGGATCACAGTATTGCCTCTTTGGGGATCCATTGGTATGCTATCACACATTTGATATCTGTGTGTCTTCCAGGGACGGGACCAGATGGCAGAATCATCAAGAAGGACATTGACTCTTTTGTGCCTACTAAAGCTGCTCCTGTGAGTTATATTTGGCTTTATTTTTTTATTATTATTATTACGAGGCTTGAACCCAGAACCCTGTGCATGCTTGGCAAGTATTCTGCTTCTGAGTTAAATATTTTTTCCTTGTTTTTTGGTTTTTTTTGTTTTTGTTTTTGTTTTTGAAGGTAAGATCTTGCTCTAGCCCAGGCTGACCTGGAATTTACTATGCCTCCTACTTCTACCTCCCTAGTTCTGGGATTAAAGATATGTACCACCATGCCCATGAGTTACATTGCTAATACTCCCAGCTGCCTTTTTTTTGGTCAGTTTGTACCTACAAAGTGCTTTGTTCCCACTGGTAGAGTATTTAATGTCTAATTTTTGAATAAAAATGGTTTAATTAGCACTAATCTTAGTTGCTTGTAGTACTGTAGTGACATTCCAAACTGTGGGGTCTTTATTTGGGGGAGTGACTGGGATTGAAACAGGATCCTGCTGTGCAGCTCAGTCTGGCATCAAACTAGTGATCTTCCCACCTCAGCTCCCAAGTGCTGGAATTACAGGTATATGCCACCACACCTAGCCAGGTGTTTGCTTTAAATGAAATATTTAAGCTGGGCACAGTGGACATGTGCCCTGAATCCAAGCACTTAAAAGGTAGAGGCAGGAGGAACAGAGAATTCAAGGTTATCCTTGGCTACATAGCAAGTTTGAAGCCAGCCTGGGGTACATGAGACCTTCCCTCAAATAAAATGAAATGAAATATTTGTCTTTGTTTTTCCTTCTTAACATTGTCAGGTTATTGGATTTATTTATATTTATCTCTTGATCCTTCAACTTAGGAATGCTTTGCTTCCTCTGTATTTTTTTTTTCTTTTTTCTGTTTGTTTTTGAGACAGCAGGCTGACCTCAAAATTGAAATTATTAAATCTTCCTGACTTGGCCTCCTAAATGCTGGGGTTATAGATATGCACCAATATTCTAGGTTCCTTAATTGCTTTTTTGGAAGATAATTTTGCAAAGACAAAATTGTTTTGACATACATTAGTCATTGAATATACTCTGACTCAAAAAATGATGATATTTGGGCGGATGGCTCAGTGGTTGACTGCTCTTGCTTGTAAAGCCTAGAGGCCCAAGTTCAATTATGCCCACATAAGCCAGGTACACAGGGTGGCTCACACATCTGGAGTTCCTTTGCAGTGTTAGGAGCCCTGGAGCACCCATGCTCATTCCCTCACTCTCTGCTTGCAAATAAAACAAACAACAACAACAAAAGGTCTTGATTTATATTTGGAAAAAAAACAGAATTCAAAATGTGAAAATGGCTGGGGAGATGCTGCTCAGCAGTTATAGGTGCATATGTGCAAAGCCTGCTGGCCCATCCACATAAAGCTAGATGCAAAGTGGCATATATGACTGTGCAAGATGGAGCTGGGAGAACCCTAAGTTTACAGACATTTCTTTTGTAGTCTGGCAGTTCCATTACAGCAGCAAGAGACTCTGACTCCAAGAAGATAGACCACAGACACCTCAAAGTTGTCCTCTGACCTCTACACGTGTTATGTTGTGCCTGCCCACACAAACATGTACACACAAATAATTAATATATGAATAACAAAGCTCTTAAATAAGCTGCCTATTTCAAATCCCTTTTCTCCTTTGAGATAGAACTAACTTTTCTTTTTTTTTTTTTTTTTGTTTTGTTTTTTGGTTTTTCAAGGTAGGGTCTCGCTCTTGTCCAGGCTGATCTGGAATTCACTATGTAGTCTCAGGGTAGCCTTGAACTCACGGCAATCCTCTGTCTCCCGAGTGCTGGGATTAAAGGCGTGCACCACCACGCCCGGCAGAACTAACTTTTCATTTACATAATTTTGCTTTTCTTTAAAAATATTATTAGAATGGGTACGCCAAGGTGTTCTGCCACTGCAAATGAACTCCAGATGCATGTGCCACTTTGTGCATCTGGCTTTACATGGCTACTGGGCATCAGGCTTTACAAGCAAGGGCCTTTAACTGCTAAGCCATTTCTCCAGCCTCTAAATTTTGCTTTTTTTACTTTGGTGTGTATAGAGTCATTGGCAGTCCTTTCCGGGTGTTTATGCTAAGAATGAGCCACTGTTACTAAAAGCTTTTTCTTTCCTCCATAGGTCTCAGCAGCTGCTGTGCCTCCCCCAAGTCCAGGAGTGGCACCAGTTCCTACAGGGCTCTTCACCGACATCCCTGTCAGCAACATTCGTCGAGTAAGATCATCACTATGGTCAGGAATCTTGGGGCATATTTACTGAGGCTGTTTAGTTGGGAATATTAGATTACTAAATTAATGTTAGTTTGGTTGATAAGTTGAGTATCTTGGATAGCAAAATGGCTATGTCCCAGTTATGTATATTAGAAAGTGCAAACTTGCCAAAGGAAGGGTAGGACTGCTAACAGTGCAAATTTCCAGACACAAAATGGCATTGATACTCATGATTTTGCAGTGCCTGATAATACCTACACATAATGGGGAAGAAAAGATGATGACACCAAAATAAAACAGAGACTAATTGAGGGGGGGAAGAAATACAGAAGAGGGGGAGGAGGGAATCATAATGGTTTATGAGCTATAATTATGGAAGCTATTAATAAAAAGTTAAAAAAAAAAGGTGAAAACTTATCTACTGCCATATCACCCTGAATGCACTTGATCTCAGGAGCTAAGCAGGGTCAGGCCTGGTTAGTACTTAGATGGGAGAAAGTGCAAACTTACAGAGTGGTGGTTTGTCTTCCAGTTTTGATGATGCTTGAGGTAAGCTTTACCAGGGAGCAGAGTAAAGAGGCAAACCTGAATTACATAACGTCTCAACTCAAGAGAATTGATTTTTGAATCTTTTTGGTTTCAGGTTATTGCACAGAGGTTAATGCAATCAAAGCAAACTATACCCCATTATTACCTTTCTGTTGATGTAAATATGGGAGAAGTGTTGTTGGTACGGAAAGAACTTAATAAGGTAAAATTTCTAGAAATGCCAATCCTAAATTGCAAAAATTCTTTTCACACTAAACCTTTACACATTTGTCCATGTGTTTTGTTACATTAGTTGAATGAATATCATTTAAATTTTTTAACTTTCAGTATGCATGCTGAGGAAGGACCCCAGTGGGTAGGGACAAAGAGGAAGGAAGCGGGGACACCTTCACAAGATTTGCTCCTAAAATGTATATACTTATTCATAATAAAGATACTAATTTAAAAAATTTAACTTTCAGAGAATGCTGTGGGAATTTTTTCATCAAAATTAGATTTGTAGTTTTTGAGACAATATCTAACTATGCAGCTTAGGCTGGCCTGGAGCTCTGTATAACTCAGGCTGGCTTACAATTTAAAGGTATAGATTAATTTGCTATATATTAATTTTAGTCCAGCATAATCACTGTGATTTGATACTTGAATCTCTTCATAGCTAAGAAACATGCTTGCTTTGTGTTTTTTCTATTAGTTATTTTTCTTGCTTTGACTAAATATCTGATAAGAAGCAACTTAAGGGAAGGTTTATTTGGGCTCATAGTTCAAGGAGTAGAGTATGTAATGGTGGGAAAGGCATGGCATCAGAAGGACAAGGGGTGGACATGTAATGGTTAATATTGTCAGCTTGACTGGATCTACAATTACCTAGGCAATAAATCCCTGGGCATGTCTGTGAGGAAGTTTCTAGGTTAGGTTAGGAAGGCCCACCCTGAGGAGTCATCATTTACTGAACTAGGGTCCCAGACTGAATAAGAACCTTTTAGATTCATGGCTCTGCTTCCTGACTATGGATTCAATGTGTCACACAGCACTTTCAAGCCATAACCTTCCCTTTGTTCCCATAGACTCATGGCCATCTCATAATGCAAAATGCATTCAGTACAAGAATAATAGTCCTCATGGGAAGGTAGCTTAGCTTGTTAAAGCACTTGCTTCCAAAGCCTGGTGGCCTGGGTTCAATTCCTCAGTACCCATGTAAAGCCAGATGCACACGTGGCACATGCATCTGGAGTTCATGTGCAAGAGACCCTGGCATACCCATACTCTATTTTTATTTTTCTCTCTTTGCAAATAGATAAATAAAAACATTTTTTAAAAAGTATGATTCAGGGCTGGAGAGATGGCTCAGCAGTTAAGGCACTTGCCTCTAGTACCTAAGGCCCCTGGTTTAATTCCCAGTACCCACATAAGCCAGACTCACAAGGTGGTGGCCCTGGTGCTCTCTCTCTTTCTTTCTGCTTGAAAATGAATAAAATATTAAAAAATTAAAAAAATATTTTAAAAAAAAGATTCATGTAATGTCTTTTTTTGTAATGTCTTAATTATGAACCCCAATTTTTAAATTTTTAATTTAATTTTTATTTATTTATTTATTTTTTTGAGGTAGGATCTCACTCTAGCTCAGGCTGACCTGGAATTCACTATGTAGTCTCAGGGTGGCTCGAACCCACGGCAATCCTCCTACCTCTACCTCCTGAGTGCTGGGACTAAAGGTGTGCGCCACCATTCCCGACTGAACCCCAGTTTTGGTTACTGTAACTTTGTAGTGAATTTTTTAAGATCAAGAAATGTGAGTCTTTTTTCTTTTTTTTTTTTTCCAAGATTATTTTGTCTAGGTAGTTTAAAATTCCAAATAAATGTTGCAGATTTTTGGAATAAAGCCAATTGAGGTTTTGATAAGTACTTTATTATTTGGGGATGATTAATATTTTCACAGTATTAAGTTTTCCAATATCTGATTGTAGAATGTCTTGGCATTTATTTGAATCTTCTTTAATTTCTTTTAGTCATTTTTATATTGCTAGAATATACATTTTATACCTTTTTTTTTTAATATTTGAGAGAGTGTCAATCGCCCAGGCTGTCTTGGAGCTCACTGTGTATCCTAGGCTGGTCTTGAGCTGTTAACAACCTCCTGTTTCAGCCTCTTAAGTGCTGAGATTCTAAAAGTGTGAGCCACTGTATCCAACTGAAATTATCTTCTATATTTTTATTTTTAGATTGTTTATTGCTATTGTATAGAAATATAATTGATTTGTGTGTATATATATACATATATATATATATGTAGAGAGAGAGAGAGAGAGAGTGCTTATATCTTGAAACTGCCAAACTGCCCTATCAGTTCTAATAGATTTTTAGTATATTATTTAGGATTTTCTGCATACAAGATCATGTTGAGTTGGTAGCTCAGTTGGTAGAGTGATAGTCTAGAATACACAGAGCTTTGGGTTCCATCCCCAGCACCACAAAAACTGGGTATGGTGTCATGAACTCTTGAATATGAAGACAGGTAGGTCTAGGTCATCCTTGCCTAGTTAGTTGGAGGCTTCCTGGGCTATGTAAGATAAATCTGTCTCAAAGAAAATCCCAATCAAACAAACAACTCATGTCATCTACAAATAAGAGCTTTACTTTTTCTTTTCCAAAGATGTCTTTTATTCCTAATTAATTTGCATAATTGTTCTGGCCAGTGCCTCTAGTTATGATGCTGAATAGAGGTCACAAGAGCAAAGATACTCTTGTCTGGTTCTGGCTCTCAGGGTAACTTTCAGACCAGTAAGTATGGTGATAGTTATGGGGTTTTGTAGAAAGTTTCTTTTTTTTTTTTTTTATTGTCCATAATGAGTTACAACATTCAGTGGGGAAACAATGAGTTGTTATCCCCAATTCCTCGCTGCCCTCCCCTCCCCAATCCACTGGATAACCTCCTCCATGGGTCGTCTGTGTAGAAAGTTTACCAGAGAGTTCCCACCTAGTTTGTTGTTTCTATTGTTAAAAATGGCATTGAATTTTGTCGAGCTTTTTCTGTGTCTGTTGAGATGGTCATGTGGTTTATGTTTTATGTTTTGGTTGGGTATTATTATATTGGTTGATGTTTTAACTTTATTTTTTATTGATAGCTTCCATAATTATAGACCATAAACCATTATGATTCCCTCCTCCCCTCTCCCATGCTTGTTTTCCCTCTCAGTCTCTATTTTGTTTTGGTGTCATCTTTTCCTCCCATTATGTATAGGTACTATCAGGCACTGTGAAATCATATGAATATCAAGGCCATTTTGTGTCTAGAAGTTTGCATTTTAAGCAGTCCTACCCTTCCTTTGGCTTTAAACAATCTTTTCACCACCTCTTCCACAATAGACTCTGAGCCTCGGGAAGTGTGATAGTTATGTCCCGGTGCTGATCACTCCACTGTTGTTTTTTTCTTAGCACTTTGGTGTCTTTTACGTTATCCCAGTTATGACCATCTGAAAAAGAGAAGCTTCTCAAACTAGAAGTGAGAATAGCATTATTATATGGGTATGCTCATTAAAAAAAAAAAGCAGTGCTTGTAAGGCAGTTGGTTGGCATAATATATGTATTTAGCCAGACAGCAGCTGGTGTTATTCCCTTAGGGCTCATGACATCCCTCACTATAGGGTTTTTATTAGGTCTTCTGTACCAGGCATGTATTCCCTCCCATGGAGTGGCCTCCAGTACAATTAGAAAGCAATTGGTTTCTCCCACAATAGATGTGCCACTATTGCCCCAGTTGGCACATTTGGCTTGGCTGGCTCATCTTAAGGCTTGTAAGGTCCATTGCTATTTACCACTGTTGATGACTTCTCTCTCCCATGGGGCTGCATGCAGCCATAGCTTTTCCCAGCTTTCATTCAGCTGGTTAACAGGGAGGAGGTTTCCAGCTCAGCTCCAGCTTCATTTCTCAGTGTCCTGCAGGCTAAGCATATGTGATCTTCAGCAATGGTATCTTACTATCTCATTCTGGTGAGCAACCAAGATCTTTGACAATGGCCTATAATATTTTGAGGGCTTCTGGAACCTCCCTGGCCAACAACTCACTAGAAAGGTATCCCATCCCTGGCACTGAAGTTTTTCTAGTAACAATCTGTGGTTACTGGCTGTGCCATTATATAGGGGAAAATATGTGGCGTTTTGTTTTCTGGGCCTGTGTTACCTCACTTAATATGATCCTCTCAGATATATCCATTTCCCTGCAAATGTCATTTTTCTTTATAGCTGAATAGTACTCCATTGTATAAATAAACCACATCTTCATTATCCATTCATCATTTGAGGGACATCTAAGCTGGTTCATTTCCTGCTATTGTAAATAGAGCCACAATAAACATAGAAGAGCAAGTATCTCTAAGGTAGTGACTAGAGTCATTAGGATATATGCCAAGGAGTGGTATAGCTGAGTCATGGTAAATCTATTTTCAGCTGTCTCAGGAACCTCCATACTGCTTTCCACGATGGCTGTACCAGTTTACATTCCTACCAATAATGTAAAAGGTTCCTTTTTTTCTGCATTGTCAACATTTATTTATTTAAATATTTTATTCATTTTCAAGCAGAGAAATACAGAGAGAGGGAGGGAGGGAAGGAGGGAGAGAGAGGGAGGGAGGGAGGGAGGGAGAGAGAACACCAGGGCCACCACCTTGTGGGTCTGGCATACGTGGGTCCTGGGGAATTGAACCCAGGGCCTTAGGCACTGGAGGCAAGTGCCTTAACCTCTGAGTCATCTCTCCAGCTCTCCTCAGCATTTATTGTCATTTGTTTTCTTGATGGTAGCCATTCTGGCAGGAGTGAGATTGGAATCTCAGAGTAGTTTTAATTTACATTTCCCTGATTGCTAAGGAGGTAGAACATGTTTTTAGATGTTTATAGCCCATTTGTATTTATTCTTTTGAGAACTCTATTCAGTTCTTTAGTCCATTTTTGATTGAGTTGTTTGATTTCTTATTTCATTTTTTGAGTTCTTTGTAAATCCTGGGTATTAATCCTGTCAGATGTATATCTGGCAAAGATTTTCTCCCATTGGGTAGGTTGCCTCTTTGCCTGCTCACAGTGTCTTTTGCTGTACAAAAGCTTTTCAGTTTTGTAAGGTCCCAACTGTTGATTAAAGGTTTTACTTCTGAGCAACTGGGGTTATATTCAGAAGTCCTTGCCTAGGCCAGTATGTGGAAGTGTTTTTCCTACTTTTCCCTCTAGCAGTTTCAGAGTTTCAGGTCTTTCATCCATTTGGACTTGATTCTTGTGCAGGGAGAGAGAGAGAAGGATCAATTTTCATTCTTTTGCATATAGATATCCAGTTTCCCCAGCAGCATTTGTTAGAGGCTGTCTTTTTTTTCCAATGAATATTTTTGGCGTTTTTGTCAAAAATCAGATGGCTGTAACTGTCTGGGTTTGCATCAGGGTCCATTACCACGCTGTTTTTGTTAGTGTGGCTCTGTAATATATCTTTTTGTTTTGTTTTTTGTTTTTTCAAGGTAGGGTCTCACTCTAGTCCAGGCTGACCTGGAATTCACTATGTAGTCTCAGGGTGGCTTTGAACTCACAGCAATTCTCCAACCTCTGCCTCCTGAGTGCTGGGATTAAAGGCGTGCGCCACCACGCTTGGCCTTGTAATATATCTTAAAATCAGGTCATACTGCAGCCTTATTTTATTGCCTAGGATTGTTTTGGCTATTTGAGGTTTTTTTTTTGTGATTCCAAATGAATTTTAGGATTTTTTTTCTATTTTGGTGAAGATTGCCATTGGAATTTTGATGGGGATTGCATTAAATGTGTAGATTGCTTTTGGTAAGATTGACATTTTCACGAAACTGATTCTTCCAATCCAAGAACATGGGATGTCTTTCCATTTCCTAGTGTCTTCTGCAGTTTCTCTTGAGTGCTTTTAAGTTTTCATTGTAGAGATCCTTCACTTCCTTGGTTAGGTTTATTCCCAGGTACCTTATTATTATTTTTTTTTTTTGAGGCAATTGTGAATGGGAGTGTTTACTTGATTTTATCCTCTGCCTGTTTGTTGTTAGTATATAGGACGGCTACTGATTTCTGTGTTGATTTTGTATCCTGCTACATTGCTAAAAGTGTTTTTATCAGCTCTAACAGGTTGCTGATGGAGTCTTTAGGGTCCCTTATGTATAGACTCATCATCTGTAAATAATAATTTGATCTCTTCCTTTCCAATTTGTTCCCTTTTGATTTGTGTCTCTTGCCTTTATTGCTATAGCTAAGACTTCTAGTACTATATTAAATACAAGTGGACACCCTTGTCTTGTTGCTGCTTTTAGTAGAAATGCTTCAAGTTTTTTCCCATTTAGTATGATGTTGGCTATAGGTTTGTCATAAATGGCTTTTATTATGTTGAGATACATTCCTTCTATTCCCATTTTTTAGGATGTTGGATTTTGTCAAATGCCTTTTCTGCATCTGTTGAGATGATCATGTGAATTTTGTCTGTCAGTCCATATAATATATGGTATATTACATTTAATCAATTTGCGTATGTTGAACCATCCTTGTATCTCTGGGATAAATCTACCAGGCCAGTGTAATCTTTTTGATGAAAACTTGTATTCTGTTTGCCAGTATTTTGTTGAGAATTTTTGCATCTATGTTCATGAGTGAGATTGTTCTGTAATTTTTTTTATTATTTTGTTACAAAGCTATGCTGGCTTTGTAAAAGGAGTTTTCCTTCCTTCTCTGTTTTGTGGGAAAGTTTGAGGAGCATTGGTGTTAGTTCTTCAGTGAATTTCTGATAGAATTCAGCAGTAAATCCATCTGGGCCTGGGCTTTTTTTAGTAGGTAGATTTTAAAAAATATTTTATTTATTTGATTTTAGTAGGTAGATTAAAAATATTTTATTTATTTGAGAGAGAGAGAGAGAGAGAGAGAGAGAGAGAGAGAGAGAGAGAGAGAGAAAGAGAAAAAGAGGCAGACACAGAGAGCGAATGGGTGCGCCTCCAGCCACTGCAAATGGACTCCAGACACATGCATCCTCTTGTGCATCTGGCTTTATATGGGCACTGGGGATTTGAACTCCAATCTTTCTGAGCTGCAGGCAAACGCCTTAATCGCTAAGCCATCTCTTCTGCCCTGGTAGATTTTTTTTTTTATAACTGCTCAGATATCCTTGTCTGTTACAGGTTTGTTTAAATGGTTTATCTCCTCTTGATTTAATTTTGGTCGGTCATATCAATGAAGTAAATCATCCATTTCTTTCGTATTTTCAAACTTGGAGTAATATGTTCTTAAAGTATGTCCTTATGATTTTCTGAATTTCATTGGTAATGGTGCTGTTTTCATCTCTGTTTTGTTTCTGTCTTTCTTTTGGTCAGATTTGTTAAGGGTTTATCAATCTTGTTTATCCTTTCAAAGAACCAGCTCTTTGTTTTATTGGTTCTTTGTAATATTTTTTATTTATATTTTATTAATTTCCACCCTAATTTTTATAATTTTTTCTCATCTACTGATTGTTGGTTTCTCTTGTTCTTCTTTTTCCATGGCCTTAAGGTGAAGCATTAAGTTGCTTACTTGTGACCTTTCTAGTTTCTTAACATAGGCACTTAAAGCTATAAATTTCCCTCTAAGGACTGCTTTTATTGTGTCCCAAAGGTTTTAATTGTTGTGTTTTCATTTTCATTTGAGTCTATGAATTTTTTTATTTCTTTCTTGATTTCTTCAATGACCCAATCATCATTCAGTAGTATACTGTTTGATCTCTAGGCTATATCCCCAGCCCTTGATTGCTTTTTTAAAAATTAATTTGATTAAAAAAATTTTTTAAGTTTATTTGCATGTGTTTGTGTGTGGATGGGAGCTCCAGGCTCTCTTGCCACTGCAAATGAATTCCAGATGCTTGCACCATGTTTTGCACCTTGGTTTTATGTGGATTTTGGATGAATTGAACCCAGGCCCTTAGGCTTTGCAAGTAAGCACCTTTAACCACTGAGCCATACCCACCTTTTCTTTTAAAGAAAGAGGTTCTCCCCTTTTTCCCCACATGGATGGGCCGCAGAAGGATCTGAATTTCCAGACCTTAAGAAGGTAAGCCCTTCCTCCACCCTGGCTGATGGCTGGGGTGTGGGGGGGGCAGGCTCCAGACTTTTTTCCTCATGAACCTCTCCTTCTCATAATGGGAGCTTTCTGTTATCTTTTCTTTGGCTGCTTATTTAAACTCTCTGATATATGCTCTCCCCACACTGGTGGCAGGAGAACTCTAACTTTTCTAACATGGTGACATCCAACTCCCCTTTTCCTAATACACTAAATTAGAATAAATGTGTAATTAAACTTAAAAAAAAGAAAGAAAGAAAGAAAGAAAGAGGTTCTCAGTATGCTATCCAGGCTTGCCTCAAACTCCTGGGCTCATAGCTGGGACTATAGCCACATGCCTTTTTGCAGATATTAAGTGAATACTGAATTCCTGAGATAAATTTTATTTGGCCATGGTGAATGTTCCTTGTATCTTGGTAGCATTTTGTTTGCTAATTAAGGATTTTTTTAAATCTTAAGACAGTATGTAGTAGTAATTTTTTTGTTTTGTATGACTTGGGAATCAGACTAATAATGTCCTCATAGAATGTGTGGAGAAAAGTTTTTTTGACTGTGTGTTTGGTGTAGGTGCATGAGCATGTGTTAGATGCCAGGAGACAGCCTTGGACGTGGTTCCTCAGGTGTAGTTCACCTTTATTTGAGTCAGTCT
>PVHP010043452.1:0-14539 GCA_004024765.1 Zapus hudsonius
GGAGGGAATCATCACTGAGCATAAGGGAAAACTCAGGAAGATGGTGGGTGGCAACCATGCCCCAAGCTGCCAGTGGGGACTCTGATCACAGACAACACACAATTGATGATGACTGCTCCTTTAAAGCAAAAGCAGGTTTCAGATTCAAGCACAAAAGGTACCCAGCGTTGGAGAGTTCAAGGTTAAGTTTCAGAGTCAAGGCATCTACCCTTGTGCTTATTGTCCGCGCTGACCACTGCATCTCTTGGCTCTGGCTTCCCCTCTAGGTGAAGGTCAATCATGTCTGTCCTACAAAGGGATAAGCACCATCGAGAGAGACCTGACCCAAGGTTCAAGTGTTCGAATCTCTGACAGCCTCTAAGTAACTTTCAACTCTCCTCCTTGAGCCTCTCCCCTTAATACACCAGCTGATCACACCTCATCTGACGAAAGTAGCCAGAGCCAGGGTGAGGGGAGCAGGGTCCAGGGCAGAGCCACACACAGGATGTACTCTACACACCCTCATTCTCAGACAAATGCAATGTATCTAAAACACACAGAAAACAATTAAATAGCAGTATCAGCTGAGGAGACTGAGGGCCTATACCATCCAAGAGAAGACACCATGTACTTTTTTTTTTTTGAGACAGGGTCTCACTTTACAGGAACTCACTCTGTAGTTCCAGGTTGGCCTCAAACTCACAGTGATCCTCCTGCCTCAGCCTTTCCCGAATGCTGGGATAATAGGCATGAGCCACCAGAGCTGGCTTCATGTACTTATTTTTAGTCTATTTATTTATTTCCTGAGACTGGGTCTTATGTAGCCCAGGATAGCCTTAGACTAACTGTGTAGTTGAGGATGACCTTAAAATTCTGATCCTCTCGCCTCCACTTCTCAAGTGCTGGGATTATAGACATGCACCACCACACCCAGTTTATGTGGTGCAGGAAATCGAACTCAGATCTTCCTGCATGCTAGGCAAGCACTCTATCAACTGAGCCACATCCCTAACCCCATGCACTTATTAAAGAAAAAAAAAACCTAAATGCATCTCGTTTCTAGACTACAAGATAAAACCACGCACGGAAAATCAATTGCGTTGCATTCTTCCAGCCCAGAGACTCACAGAAAATCCAATGAAGACTCCATTTATAATAATAATAAGTAAATACTGGAGGGTTCTTTTAATTTGGGGCACAAGATATTTGTTTAAAGAAATTATAAAAACCCAGCAGAGGCTCAATATTAGGAAAACCATCAACATAATTCATTCCATTAGTAAATTAAAGGAGAAAACCCATATGATTACTTCAATAGATTCTTAAGAAACATTTAATTAATTTTTCTTTACAAAAACTCAAGGAAAAATTGAAATAGAAGTTATGTTCCTATACATGACAACAAAGGATATTTATCATAACTTAGCAACAAACGCCATATACAATGCTGGGATAATAAACACAGTCTTGGGAAAACCAGGGAAACATTTTTTGTAAGAATCCTGGAAGTTTTAGAAAATGAAATAAGTCAAGAAGTTATAAGTTCAGTAAATGTAATGATTCCATAGTGCCAGGAACCATGGAAAGTTTCTTACATGAGATGTGCAAACCAGGGCACACGGAGGTGAAAACACTTATAAAAAGCCACAGAATCCAGGAAGATGTCTGTCTGCATAAAGAATCCATTTGCAAGCATCAGAAGCTTCCTCCATTCCTGACACATGGAGCATGGTGGACCTCCATGGCTGTTTGGGGGAAGATGGATTAGTAGATCTCAGAGCAGTTTGGGGTGAGCAGAGCAGTTCAGCAGGGTAGGAAGACTCCTTTGAGGGCTCTTCACCCTGGGTTGAGGTCACCCCAGCATCAGGTCCACCTTCATTGCAGCAGGAGCTCTCTGCAGAGGAAACCAACCCCTGCCCACAGCCCCTGATGAAGCACTTCCTCCAGTGCACCTCAGTAGAGGGCTGGGCACGTCCCACCACATGGGTGTCCTGGGTTTTATCTGAGGTACCAGGAAATATAAGGGTATGGTGTTGTCTTGGATCCCTTGCTGAAAGACACTCTGCCCGTTCATAGACATTGGACTCAAGGTCAGAAGGACACGCTTGGAAGCAGCAGGTGCTGTTAGGAGATGGTGGAGTCACTCTGGTGACTGAGGCTTGCAAGAGGGTGGTGGCCCAGAGAGAAGAGAACACATTCCATGTAGTGTTTTTTTAAATAAACATTTTTATTTATTTACAAGCAGAGAAAGACAGAGAGAGAGAGAGAGAGAGAGAGAGAGAAAGAGAGAGAGAGAATGGGCATGGCAGGACCTCTAGCCACTGCAAAAACCTCTAGATGCATGTGCTGCTTTGTGCATCTGGCTTTACGTGTGTACTAGAGAACCAAACCCAGGTCATTAGGCTTTGCAGGCAAGCACCTTAACCACTGAGCAATCTCTCCAGCCCTTTGCAGGTTTTTTGAACGGACCCAAAGAAAGAGATGTGGGGCAGGGCAGCAGGAAGGGAAGGGAGGAAACAGGGAAGACCCTAGTTTTCTGGCTAAAGAAACCTGTGGGGCTGGGGAGATGGCTCAGTGGGTAAAGTGCTCACCATGCACTTAGGATCCCCAGAACCCATGCTGGGTGTGGTGGCCACACTTATAATCTCAGCACTCTGAGGTGGAGATCGAGTTAGGCTAGCTGAATCTGTGAGCTTTGGGTTCAGTGAGAGACCCTGACTCAAAAAATAAGGTAGAAAGTGATTGAGGGAGACACCTGATATTGACCTCTGGTCTCCACACATATGTGCACACATATATGTGTACTCAACACATATGAACATATGCATATTCATATACAAGTCACACACCACACTCACATACAGAAATAAAAAGGATGAGAGAAAGAAAAAGAAAGGAAGGGAGGAAGAAAGGAAGGAAGGAAGAAAGAAGGAAAGAAAGAAAGAAAGAAGGAAGGAAGGAAAGAAAGAAAGAAAGAAGGAAAGAAAGAAAGAAGGAAAGAAAGAAAGAGAAGCATTTTCTGCAATGAGGAAGAAGAGGAGACAGAGCTTCCCGTGGCCATGCAGGTAGGAGATGCTTGTTACACAGCTCTTCTAAAACCAGATGAAGGCACTCCATACAGCCTTTTGTGGATTTCCTTCAGGCTCCACGGCATGGCAGTTGGACACGGCATGCTCTGCTTGGGTCCCTGAACCCTCAGTCTCGTCCTCCCTCCACTTCTCCTGTCCCTCCAGCAAATACCTGATAGGGTAGAGATGGTCCACCCACAGGGCCTTTACCTCTCTCTTCCCTTGGCATGCCATACTTGCTTGAGCTCTATACCAGCTGGTATAGAGTCAAGTATGTCACCATGACTCCCTTGCTTGTCAGCAGAATGTGTCAAACTCCAATTCCTACACCCGGAGGGATGAGGGGTAAAGGGAACAACATCGTGGGTCCAGAACTCCCGTTGAGATAGGCTTCCCTTCCCTCTCTCCATAAATCCTGCCTGAATGATTTGAAATTCATAGAGTAAGCAGGGTTAAAGGGGAATGTTTAAACCACTTAAGGAAATAAACAGCTTTCCAACACCCGCAATTATTTTGGAAGCACCTGCTCTCGTATAATTAATGTGCCAATTAAAATGATTATTATAGCCATGAAAGCAGATTCCCCCAAGAACCGCTACTTGACAATACTTGTTTATACTCATTCCAGCTACTCCACCACCTTGCAAAATAACAATAACAATAACAATAATTAATATGGATACCACAATTTCAGTTCTTAAAGCATAATCTCCAATCCGTCTGGTAATCCAGGCTTCTGTCTCCATCCGTGGGATTGTTGAGGTCTGTGTACTCTGCCACCATGAGTACCTAGCTCTGGACAGAGCATTTTCCAACATTCATTGAAGGGTCTAACTTAGAGGAATTTGTGGGTAGGATGGGAAGGAGAGGGGAAGGCCATTGCCACCGCCACCTGTCCACCCTGTGTGTTCTTCTCAGGGTAGGTGAACTGTGTTGCTGGTGTCTTCTCTGCTGGATGGAAGCTGTGTTTCCCTGCTGTGTACACGATCCGTGTTGACAGCCTGTGCCCTCTGCAGACAAGTGACTCTGGCGTGTGACGATGACAACAGCCTGAAGATGCTAAACCTAGACTGTGTCCCTGCCCGCAACGTCCTCAATCCTTCTTCTGGGTGGGGGAGGTAGATGGCCTGGTAGCCCTGGAGACTTGCTTGGGCTCTGAGATGGCCTCAGACAGGCTGACGTATGAATCTTTCAGGGTCTTGCTGTGTGTGAGAGACCAGGAGCCTGTGAGTTTCTTTCTCTAAGTCTCAGTGACCCCAGCTGTAATCGACACTTAGCTGGCACTTTTATGGTCCCTGTGAGAGTTCAGGACTTGAGTCCAGTCTTGTCACCCTGTAAACTCCTGCTCAAGATGGGGTTCAGTCCTTCTCTGAGGATGGCTACTCAGGAAGTCCTTCCCTTCCCCAGCATGGGGCTATGGCCGCCATGGGAGCTCAGTCTCTCAGTCAGACAGGATCTCACCTTTGTTCTCCACCTGTATATCTTGGGCAAGGTGCTTCACTCTGACTGTTCTCAGTTTCCCCAGCTGTGGTTCTTGCTCTTTCTCTCAGGGCTCCAGGACATCTTTGAGCATCCTCATTTTGCATTCAAGGGATAAGGGATTTGTAGGAAATGAGCTAGAGACAGAAGCCAGGATCAGAGGATGTGGGCTCTGTAGGCAAGATGTCAGGGATGGTGGCCTCATCCAGAGATCCATGGATGGCACTGGACGTGTTGAACATGAGTGACACGGCAGAGATGTGTTTTATTAGGTGCAAGTCCTTGTATGGTCCTTACTGAGTTCCTTCCTATCTCTTCTCCCCAGAGCTTCTAGTTGTTTCTAGCTTCACTCAAGAGGACACCCTCTCTGGTCACTTCCAGGCATGTGGTCAGGGTTCCCAGAACATACACAGATTCCTCTCCTAGGGAACCAGTAGTCATTGAGATCCCTGTTTTCTAGAGAATTCCACCCTATCCCCAGTAGCCAAGCTGGCTGATTTGCCATCTCCGTCTGTCATGATGTCACCACAGGGCAATGGAACCTGGAGCAGGACAGAATCCCAGAGTGGAAATGCATGGGGTCATCTGCTCAGTGTTCACTTGAGCTAGAGCCTGCCCTACTGCTATAATGGGGTGACCACTCTGATGTGGACTGAGATACTTCCAGGACAGAGAGTCCACTTGTACCCAAATCATCCCATTGTGGTTGGAAAGCTCCAACTGTGAGAAAATTCTTTGCCCCATCAACTAAAACTCAAGTTTTACATTCGTCAGAGCTACAATAGATATTCCTTCTGTAGTGGTAAATATTGATGGTCAACTTCATAGAACCTAGAATCACCCAAGAGACAAACCTCTGAGTATGTCTGTGACGGACTTCTAGATTGGGCTAACTGAAGTGAAAAGAAGAAAGACCCCTAACTGTGACTGATAACATCCCCCGGGCTGGGTCCTGGACTGAATGAAAAGGAGAAAGTGAGTTGAACACCAGCATTTATCTCTTTGCTTCCGGACTGCAGATCCAATGTGACCAGTTGCTTCATGTTCTTGTCATACTGTTCCTTCCACACCATGATGAATTGTACCCCAAAATGTGAGACAATATAAACCCTTCCTTGTTTTTGTCAGATATTTTGTCATAGCACCAAAAAAGTAACTAATACAGAAAATTGGTACCAGAGCAGGATTATTGGTGTGATAAACCTGACCCTGTGGTTCATAGGCCTTTGGAATTGTTTATGGGAGCAATGTGTAAGAGTTTGGAATTTTGGGGCTAGAAGAGCCATAGAATTCTATAACCAGAGCTTAGCAGGACATTCTGGTAGGAATTTGGAAGAACAAAATGCTGAGAGAAAGGCAGACAGTGGAGGCCTGGTTCATGAAGTTTCAGAAGGGAAAAAGGACTTTCTCAGGAACTGGGCTAGTTTGTGTTACATTCTGGCAAAGAATCTGGCTGCATTCTGCCAGTGTCCAGAGTGATGCTGACTTCACAAGTCATGGACTAACTTGTTTGGCAGAGGAAATTTCAAGGCAGGATAGCATTCAGGCTGCGTTGTGGTTGCTGCTCACCGCTCTTATACAGATCTATAGTAAGAGATCGCAATAAGCAGGGCTGAAAGAAATGAGAAATGTGCTCTTAAGATGAGGAAAAGGGGGAGCTCAAAGGTGGGTGCTAGAAAGCAGCTGGAACCGTTAAACAGACTTACATTGTGGTACTTTGAATATGATCGTGTAAATGTATGGCCCTATAGACTCAGGTGTTTTAGTAAAAATGAATTTGTAACTCCAGCCCCTAGCTAGCAGATTCCTATAGAGGGGGATGTGCCACTGGGGGTGGATGAGACCAGTTTGAGCTCTGGTGATTTTGTATTTGCTTGCTTTTGGTATTTGCTGAATGTTTGGTGGTTTCTCTCTCTTTGGATCTCTAAAAAAGAGCCAGTGTCTTCCACCATTGATAAAATTTCCCCTGGATTTGTAAGCTGAAATAAACCCATTTCTCCTATAAACTGTATCTGGTTGGGGATTTGTCTCAGCAATTTAGAACCAACCACAACATACATCATTAAAGGGTAACAACATCCTGCTTTGCACTGAGACAATAGAAAAGAGGCCTTGAGGGCAAGGTTTTACCCAGTAGAAGGATCCAACTTGTGAAAATGAAAATACATTTGAACTGAGAGAGCCTAAACATATTGTCTCTGAAGGGTTCCCTTCTCAAAAGCAACCACCTGGGTAAGTGTCTCCCAACATCAACCAGTGAGACACACAGAGGTCTATCCACTGTGGTTCCAGGGATCCAGGCTATGTCTTGAGCTGGCAGCAGAATGTGACAGCATCCTCCAAATGACACTGTTATGTAGGTATGAAATAGGCAAGATGGAGAGGGTTATAGAGTCTTTCTCCATGGTTCCAGAAAGCCGCTAAGTCCAAGCCAGGAGTGTTGGGGTTGAAATCCCTATAAGGAGGCCCTGAAAGGCCATTGCTTAAAGCCATGAAGGTGAAAGGATGCAATGGAGATCCCAGGATGTTGAAGGTGCCAGGACCATGGGGGGAAATCTGCTGAGTAAAGCCTCAGGCATGGAGTATAGCCAGCCAGAAGATGTGGAAGACGGGTTTCAGGCAGAAGAGCTGGAGTGGTGGAGCAACCCAAGCTCTTTGAAGCCCAGAGGATTCCATCAGGAGCTGCAGGATTTGGTGTTTGCCCTGCTGGGTTTTGGTGCTACTTTAGTCCTATCTTTTCTTGCTTGGTCCCCATTCCCCCTTTTGGAATGAAAATGTATATTCTCTGTCACTGTATGTTGGAAGTATGTGATTTTTTTTTGTTGTTGCTATAGAAGCTCACAGTTAGAGATGGCTTGAATCTCAGAAGAGCTCTGCGCTTCCACTTTTGAACAGTGTTGGGGCTGTTGAAGACAATGGGGATATGGAAGGGGACTGGATGCATTTTGTATTATAAAATAGCCACGAGCCTATGGGGACAAGGAGTAGAAGACTATGGCTTAAAAGTGAAATGTTTGGGTATTAAAATGACAAGGAGTAGAGTTGTGTTGGCTAATCCTGTCAACCTGACTGGATTTCGAATCATCACAGAAACAAATCCCTAAGCATGTCTAAATGAGGTTAATGGAGGTGGGAAGATCTATCCTAACTGGGTGGAGCCATCCCATGGGCTCTGGTCCCAGACTGAGTAAGGAGAAAGTGAACTGAGCACCAACATTCATTCTCTATTCTTCTTAGCTATGAATTGAATATGACCAGCTGCTTCCTGCTCCTGATGCCACATCTTCCACCACGATAGACTGTATCCCCTAAAACCGTGAGCCAAAATAAATCATCCTTCCTTAAATTGCTTTTGTCAGGGATTTTGTCACAGCAACTAGAAAAGTAATTAATACCTCCTTCCCCTTCTCCTCTTCCTCCCTGTTTCCCTTCCTTTTCTAAGCTATGTGCTCAGCACCACACGAGTTCTTAAGAGAGAAGATACCAACAGGATATAATCCCAGCCAATGAGGAATATATATCACAAGGAATGCAGTTGACTCCCATGTCCATTCAGGACAAATGGGCTCTCCCTGTGGACAATCATGGGAGACTATAGACTGGCAATGCCAGGTGGAGAGGTGATGACTCAGCTCATCCAGGGGTATGTCTTTACCTCCCCATACATGGACAACATGAGCCTGGGCCTGGCACAGAGCATCCTTCAGTGTGGCTATGGGCCAATCATGTGGCCTTTCTGAGCCCTCAGCTACCAGACTTTGTTGTTTTGGGGGCAGTAAACATTGGCAAGAAGCAGGGATGCAATGCCCATGCATACACCAACTACAACTGGCACAAAAGCAGGTCATGTTGTTTTTATCATGTTTTCTACTCCCAGGGCCTGGTACATAGTGAGTGCATATAGTGAGTACCCAGGAAGTCCCTGCTACCTTGATGGACAAGCAGCAGTTCAGCGAGTTAAGTCATAAGGCAGAATATTCTGAGTAACACGAGGCTCTCACTACACCAGGGAATTGGTGAGATGGGAACGAAAGTGAAAAGAGAGTGGAGGATGGGGAATGGTCTCTGGGGGTGATCTTGAAGCTGAGCCTGGTGGGCACAGTGGAGTTTGCCAAAAGGAAGGAGGGAAGGGCACCTTAGAGGCAGATACAGTAGAGGAGGTGGAAAGAAGCATGGACTCAAAATGAGGTTCCCAGAGAGGGTGAGAGGCTGAATTTGGGAGGACCTGCCTTGCTGGGCCAGTGACCTTGAACTTGATCCCAAAAGGTGCTGGGGAACCCTCATGAAGAGTGAGGAGGGAGGGTAGTCATGACAAAGCATGGTCTAGAAAAGTACATGGCTGTGTCTGTCACAAAGAGCCCATGAACCTTTGCACCCAATGAGAACAGATGGGGACAGGGGAAGGGAGGGTGCCTGAGCTAGTTTTCTGAAGCATTCTTCATTTCAGTAGTGATATTTTATTCACTGGAGTAGAAGTTCACCTTTAATCCTTCTCAGACAAGTTAAGTCAGCCCCCTTGTCATTTAAACCCAGCAGGGCGTGAGTCAGCCAAAAAGCCCTTGGAAATCACACTTTGGGCTTAATATAGCTTCCTGATTCCACTGGCTCAGAGGCCTGACAGTAGCTCAGACCAGAACCCCCACCCGCGACAAAGAGCCATCCAAACCTCAGAGGTTGCCCTGACTCCTCCCCTTGTCCAAGATCCTGGGGATAGGACAGTGTGGAACTGCCTTAAAGGCGATAAAGAACCAGCAGAATCTATGCAGACCATCCTGGCTTATCCTTCGTTTTCACTGGAAGATCCTGGAGCTGGGAGAGGGAATGTGGTCAGCCCTTCTACACCAGGTCCTGGACACACGTTCATCACTGAAAATCCTATCCCCCCAGATGAGCTGAGCCACAACCCTGTTCACCTTGGATCTGCCAATCTACAGCCATCCAATGGGATAGTCCGTGACTGGTGGAGTTCATGTGTGGTCCAATGGAACATCCTGTTACTTAGGAGTCCATGCCAGCTGTTGGTGCTTCCTCTTGCCATCTTGGAAGCCAAGAGCTCTTATCAGCCCCATATGGGGCAGAGAAAAGATATCATTGCCAATATCAGAAACTTCATCTTAATCCCCAAGAGCAGTGGGATTTTTCTGGTCAAAAATTCTTCCCCTGGTGCCAGAAAGGGCAGTGATGAGCTGCTGGTGCCAAGCTCTCCTTTCTTCCCTTCTTATCTCCTCCCCTGGTCCAAGGGCAGCCTCATGAAAACCTAGGCTGATGGCACAGGAGTCTGGACTGATCCCAATGCCCGCATGAGCTCTTTCTACCCATGCAGATTGCGGCTCCCACCTTCTCCATCTTGGTCTCTGGAGGGTTTGTGAGGAGCAGACTCCTGACAGCCTTGCATGTCCCCACATCTTCCAATCCATGCAGAGGATAGGCTTCAGTGACCAAAGCTTCATGTGACAATACCCTGCACATGTCACGTTCAACATCCTCCCACCCAGACACCTGGGACAGTGGCTCAGATAACATGCAGTCAGTCCCTTGATTCCACCAGAATGCACAACACATATAAAGCATATTTTCTGGGGTTTTGAGCACCCCCAGAAACCCATCATGTACTGCCTAGGGATCCAGAGACCCTATCAAAGACCCTGACCCCTGGGTTTTCCAATCACCATGGCACACGGGAAAAGCAGATGAAGAAACTCCATGTGATACACAGTTAACTCACATGCCGGGTGACGCTCTCTAATAGGAGAAGGTACAGAGTGCCAAGGAAACCCAGCAGGGGCATCTCTTAACTCTGTCTTGGAGAGAAGGGTCAGGAGACTTCACAGAGGAGAGAATGAGTAAGATTTGGCCAGGCGGAAAAGCAAGGATAAAGTCATAAAAGGAGAGCAATTTCCCTCATGGCAGGAGGTGGACATGGCCTGGCTACAGGGCTTCTTGTTTTGGCTATGAGGTGTCTGTGAGATGCTCAGGGAAGAAGGATGGAAGAATGGACTGAGCCCATGGGCCAGATGAGGTGATAGACCCTAACCACTTAATGACGTGGGGGTTGGACGTGAAGGAAGAGGGCCTACCTAGTTATCCATTCCTCCCTCCCTTCCTTCCCCTCTCCCTCTCTTCCTTCTTTCTTGGTGTGTGTGTGTGTGTGTGTGGGTGCCCTGAGAGTGCAGATTTGTTTACTTCATATCCATGTGTATAGAGACCAGAGGAAAATGCCTGGTATCTTCCTCTATCCCTTTCTGCATGGTTTCCTTGAGCTGGAGTCTCTCACTGAACCTGGAGCTGCTGTTTCTCAGTCAGACTGGCTGATCAGTGAGTCCCAGAATTCTCTGATCTCTACTCCCTACAAGACTGGGGTACAGACTTGAATAGCCATGCCCAGCTGTTTACGTGGGCACTAGAGCTTGAACTCATGCCCTCACTGCTGGACCATCTCCTCAGCCCCCACCTTGGTGTTTCTTATACTCCTAACATCGCTGTTCTGAGACGCGCTGTTGTGGATAGCAGGTTCTTCCACAGCAGGCCAGTCTTTGCACAGGCTAAGCCTGGGACCATGGAAAACTGCATCTCTGGGTTGTGAGCTCCTAGAACATGAGGAACTCAATAGCTTCAACAAAGATTTCCTGTTGTGATAAGCATGGTCTGCCTTATGCCAAGAAAAATAAACATTTTTCAGTTTGGTCTAAATTTCCCATAACTTTAAAGGCCTCAAACTCTCAATAAAAGCTTCAAGTAAAGTCAGCTCAGAGCTTCACTCCAGTGGAGCCCTCTGCCCCTTCCTCAAATTCTATCTTGCATGTTGTGTGATCACTTTTCATGTCCCTCCAGGTACCGCAGGACAGTACCGACCCACTGTGGTCCAAAGACCACTAAGTTATTGCATGGTAGGACAGGGACCTTTTGTTTTTGAGTCCCCTCAGAGCTCCAGGAATCCCTTTCCCACTCTGTTGGAAGTCTCAGGTTGAAGGGCTGGGGTGCTGGGAAAAGATGATGTACCTGATAGGTTATGAATCATGTGCAACCCGAGGTGGACCAGACAGAAGCCATCCTGCCTCTACATTAGCTGGAAAGACTTGTCCAGAAGTTCAAGGGAATAGTCAAAACCCTCAAGTCCACACCAATACTGGTCTCCATGTGTGTAACCCCTCCAGCCGGACTCTGCTCTCATTAACCCCAAAGAATGGGCTCTTGTCCTGGAGCCCCGTGGGTTCCTGATTGCCAGGCTCAGCCACTTCTCTGTTCTCTGGCCACCTCTGCTGATGGCAGCAATGGACAGAGCTGATGTGTCTTTCTCCAAACCCTTTCTTCTCTTGTCATTTTGGATCCCCGCTGGCTTTCTTAACATCCTGTTGGCTGCACCTTCTCAACCTCTTTGGCGGTCTACTTTTCTGTTTCTAAACATGAATGTAGCCTGTGTCCAACAGTGGGTCCTTTCTCTTTCATTCTCCTCTGTTCATCTCTTCCAAGCCTGTACCAATTACCTTCCTTCTCAATGCTGGGACAACACCTTCCCGTCCACCAGGGTTGATCTTCAGGCTCTCCACACCATAATTCATAAATAGAATTGTTTCATCATCTCCACCACCTCCCTCCTCATCCTCACCCGGCCATGATCACCTCTGGCTAGAGTTACCTCCAAGGTCACCTCTTGGTTGCTAGGCTCCCTGCCCACTCTGTGCTCCACCAGCAGAGGTCTTCTGTAAAGCAAGTCAGGGTCAGGCACTTCCTGCTTAAAATCCTCACTGCTTCCAGGAGCAGAAGGTCTGCCTACCAGTCCTTGCTCTCGTCTCCAATGTCACTCTGCAGTCTCCCTGCACTAAGCTTGCTTCCTGTCCTCTGACTGCCCAGGGCAGGGATGCTCTGCTGCCTTCCCCTGGCACAGTGGCTTCCTCTTTGCCCTTGAGATCTCAGCTTACAGAAGAGTCTGTTCTGGACCACTGGTCGCTTTCTGAATTAAAACCCTGCACTCCTTATCATCTGGGGTCTTTCTTGTTGATTTAGCTTTAAAAAAAAAGTTTTGTTTTGTTTTGTTTTTGGAGTAGGGTCTCACTTTAGCCTAAGCTGACCTGGAACTCATTCTGTAGTCCTAGGCTGGCCTTGAACTCACAGTGGGAGTTCAAGGGAATAGTCAAAACTCACTCCTACCTCTACCTCCCAAGTACTATGATCAAAGCATACCTAGCATATATATATATATATATTTAAGGCAGGGTCTCACTCTAGTCTGGGGCTGCCATGGAATTCACTCTGTAGTGACAGGATTGCCTTGAACTCATGGTGATTCTCCTACCTCAGCCTCCCAAGTGCTGGAAATAAAGGTAGGTACCACCCAGCTTTTAAAAAGTTATTTTTTCATTGAAAAATTTGATACATGGATGCAATGTATTTTGTGCCTAATCCTCTCCTATTACCTGCTGTTGTCCTTCCTTCCCAATGCCCCTTCACTGAACCCCTTCTTCGACTTTGATGTTTTTTTTATTGTGTGTGTGTGTGTGTGACTGAGTTTTATTAGGGTCACCCACAAGGGCATGAGTGGGGATTACTCTACAGGTAACCCGTATGAGTTAGGGAGCTTGTGGTCTTGGGTGAAGCCCCAGAGCCTAGCCTAGAACTATCTGAGTCAGGGGCCATAAATACACAGTGAACTAATGTTGCCTGTGAGGGGAACAGTCCCCTCTTGGACTTTCCAAATAGCAAACAGGGTCACTGGTCAAGGGCATCAAAGTCAGCTGGTATCTACTAAAAAACAGATACCCCAGGACTCCACCCTGGAGGTTCTGCCCTGATTTTAGAGTGGAAATCTCAGGTCAAAGTTCATCCCCACCTACTGACCCTCCTTGGCTGCCTTTGCTTCCCTCCCATGTGACTGGCATGGTAAGACTGGGCACTGGGCATTTCATCTGAGATAGCCTTCCCCTTTTCCAGACCAGGGCATAGGGGAGTCCTGGACACCCTCCTCCAGGTCCTGGAGCTGTAAGATCCATGATCCCATGTTCGGGGATGGGGTCAGAAAGAAGCAAGGGGTAGCCAGGCTTCCAGTGGGTTCCATACTACAGGGCCGAAGGGCTGGTCCATTCTCTGGGGTGCGGGCACTGGTGCCTACGGTTCACCTAGGAGTGTGCCTGATGCGAGTGGGTTGTAATCCTCCCTTATGGTTGTCACATCCTGTTTGTTTTCAAACAAAATACAGTCAGGAGTAAGAAAAAGCAAGGCTACAAAGACACACCAAGGACAGCCACGACCCATGGAATGGCTTCCATGTGTGTCTCTATGTCCCAGAACTGGAACACAGTGAAAGGCTCAGTGCCCATGTGACAATTCAGGCAAGCTCCATAGACCCCCTCCCCTTGAGTGGGAGGTGTCTCTAGCCAGAGCTCAAACCTATATGAGAAACTGATTGGTCACATATAGACCAACCAGCTGCCTCTCTGACTTACCTGGTGAAGTTTTATAAAGCTTTCCTAGAACAAAGGGCAGTCTTCTTCCACATGGCATCCTAGAAGGAGGACTCATTTTCCAGGTATGGACTCAAAATCTTTCCCACATGAACTTTTTCTCATGATGGGAGCTCTCTATTATCTTTCTTTTCCTGCCTATTTAATTAAACTGCTTACATTTTGACTAAAACCTCTGCCACGTATTCTCCCCACACTGGTGGCTGGAGAACTCTGTAACTCCCCATGTTCCCTTAAATAAAGTCTCCCACTATACCCTAATGTCTGGATGTCTATGATTTTAATTCTTTAACTTTGTAGACAAGAATTCGGGTACTCCTTAAATTTTGGGGTGCATTGAAATTTTGGCTGGGCATTATCTAAATTCTAATCCTCAGGTCACCCCGCTACACCCACAGAGGGACAAAAGCAAGTGACGATCTAAGGTGAGTCACTGCCACTGTCTCAGGAATATAGGAGGTCATGTGGAATTCACCTTCCTCTCATATTCTGAAATCTTCTCTGTATCCCTTCAGTCACCAGGCAGTCTGATAGGACAGTGGTTATCAGTTATAC
>PVHP010043453.1:0-14527 GCA_004024765.1 Zapus hudsonius
GTTTCAATATTTTCCTTATATAAGTCCTTTACAGCCTTGGTTAGTGATATTCCAAGGTATTTGATTTTCTTAGAGGCTATAGAAGACGGGACAGTCTCTCTGAGATCTTTTTCTGTCTGCTTGTCTTCTGCATATAGAAAGGCTACTGATTTTTGTGTGTTGATTTTGTATCCTGCCACATTACTGAAGGCATTAATCACCTTCAAGAGGTTACTGATACTATTCTTTGGGTCTGATATATAAAAGATCATGTCATCTGCAAAGGGGGTAGATTGATTTCTTCCTTTCTGATTTTTATCCCTTTTATGCCCTTCTCTTGTCTAATCGCTTGGGCTAGAACTTCAAGCACTATGTTGAAGGGCAGTGGCGAGAGTGGGCAGCCTTGCCTTGTTCCTGAATTGAGTGGGAACTCCTTGAGTCATTCCCCATTGAGTATGATCTGTGCTTTAGGAGTTTTGTATATTGTCTTTATTAAGTTGAGGAATAGGCCATCTATGCCTATTCTTTCAAGAGCTTTGAACATGAAGAGGTGTTTAATTTTGTCAAAAGCCTTCTCAGCATCTATTGGAGATAACCATGTGATTTTTGTGTTTAAGCCGATTAATGTGATGTATGACATTTATCGACTTGCGTATGTTGAACAATCCCTGCATCTCTGGGATAAAGCCAACTTGGTCAGGGTGGATAATATTTCTGATGTAGCGTTGTATCCGGTTTGCTAGGACTTTGTTCAGGATTTTTGCATCTAAGTTCATCAGAGATATGGGTCTATAGTTCTCTTTTTTTGTTGCATCTTTGCCAGGTTTGGGGATTAGGGCCATGGAAGCTTCATAGAAGGTGTTTGGAAGCCTTCCCTCTTTTTCTATGCTTCTAACAAGCTTCAGAAAGAGTGGTTTTAGCTCTGTGATGAACGCTTAGTAGAATTCAGCTGAGAAATCATCTGGTCCTGGGTTTTTCCTTTTGGGAAGGTTTTTGATTACATCTTCAATCTCAGCAGATGTGATAGGTTTATTTAGTGCTTTTATCTGTTCTGGGTTAAGCTTTGGCAGTTGGTAGGTGTCCAAATTCTTATCCATTTCTTCTAGGTTCTCTAATTTTGTGGAGTAGAGTTTTTGGAAATATGACCTGATGATTCTTCCAATGTCTTCAGGATCAGTTGTGATCTCACCATAGTCCTTACTGATTTTGTTGATTTGGGCTTTCTCATTTCTTCAATTGATTAGATTGTCCAGGGGTTTGTCAATTTTATTAACTTTTTCAAAGAACCAACTCTTTGATTTATCTATTTTTTAATTGTTTTCTTTATTTCCAATTCATTAATCTCAGCTCTGGTTTTAATTATTTCCTTTCGTTTTGAGCTCCTTGGGTTAGCTTTTTCCATCTGTTCCAATGATCTTAGGTGGGTGGTTAGGCTATTGATTTGAGACCTCTTTGTCTTTGATATGAAGGCATTTAGTGGGATGAACTTTCCCCTCAGGACTGCTTTCATTGTGTCCCATAAGTTCTGGTATAATGTGTTATCATCATCATTTAAAGGTAGGAAATTCTGAATTTCCTGTTTTATTTCTTGGATGACCCAATCATTTTCTAGGAGCGAATTATTCAGGTGCCAATACTTTGTCTATTTTCTGGATCCTGTTCCACTGTTAACTTCTACCTTTAATGCACTATGGTGTGATATGATGCAAGGGACTACATCAATCTTCCTGAATTTATTTAGGGAGGATTTGTGACATAAGATGTGGTCAATTTTAGAAAAAGTCCCATGCGCTGCTGAGAAGAATGTATATTCTGTGTCTTTGGGGTAGAACGTTCTGTACATATCTGTTATCCCCAGTTGGTCAATGATGTCATTAAGCTCCATTATGTCCCTGCTGATTTTCTGTTTGGTTGATCTGTCTAGGGCTGATAAAGGTGTAGTAAAGTCCCCTACTATAATGAAATTAGAGTCTATTTCTGTTTTATTTTTGAGTAGGGTTAACTTTACGAACTGTGTTGCACCCGAATTTGGTGCATATATGTTCATGATGGTTATATCTTCCTGTTGGATCCTTCCTTTGATGAGTAAGAAGTGACCCTCCTTATCCTTTTTAATTGTTTTTGGTGTAAAGTCTATTTTGTTAGAGATTAATGTAGCCACACCTGCTTTCTTTTTATTTCCACATGCCTGATAAACTGTCTTCCATCCTTTTACTCTAAGAAGATTTCTGTCTTTAGAAGTAAAGTGCGTTTCCTGAAGGCAGCAGATGGAGGGGTCCATTTTTCTGATCCACCCTACAAGTCTGTATCTTTTTATAGGGGAGTTAAGTCCATTAATATTCATTGATATAACTATGAGGTTTGCTTTAAGCTCTGCCATGATGAAGGGGTAATGGGGGTTGTTGTCTCTGCTGCTGTTATTAGTGCACTGACTGCAATTGTTGTGTCTGGTCTCTTGTACTCTTCTGAGGTAGATTAATTGTTTCTTCTGTGTGGGATATCTCTTGCAGGATCTTCTGAAATTTTGGCTTTGTGTTCAAATAGTTGTAGAGCTGGTTTACTTCATGGAACACTTTCACTTCTCCATCTATCATGAAAGATAGCTTTGCTGGGTAGAGTAGTCTAGGTTGAAAGCCGTACTTCTTTAGGCCCTGAAAAGCATTCTTCCAAGCCCATCTGGCTTTCATGGTTTCTAATGAGAAGTCTGAGGTAAGTCTGATGGCTTTTCCTCTGTAAGTTACGGTTTGCTTTTCTCTAGCAGCTTTGAGTATGTTCTCTTTGCTTCTATGTTAGACATCTTAATTAAAATGTTTCTTGGAGAGTTCTTCTTCATGTCCTGTCTGTTTGGAGTCCTCTGGGCCCCTTGAAAGTTGAGTGGGCTTTCTCTTGTTAGATAGGAAAAGTTTTCTTGAATAATTCTGTTGAAGATATTTCATATGCCCTTAGCCTGGGTTTCTTCTCCCTCTGTTATCCCCATGATTCTAATATTGGGCCTCTTTATTGTATCCCATAGATTCCTCAAGTTTTGCTCACTTGATTTCTTGAATTTATTGAAACCTATGACATCCTTATTAATTCCTTCTGATTTGTCTTCTACTTCTGAAAGTCTGTCCTCCAAATTATCAACTCTGGGACTGATTGATTCCAGGGAGGTTTTTAACATCTCATTTTCATTATTTGTTTCTGCTATAGCTTTGTTTATAGACTCCAATTCTTTGGTGAGATCTAATTTCCAATCTAAGTTTGCTTTTGCTTGGGATTCCTGATAATCATTTTTAATTTTTTTTAGGTCTTCATCTAATTTAATCATTTGTTTGTCTAGCACCTCTTTTAACTGATTAGTTTTCAATTCACTTATTGTGTTTCTGAATTCATTCATATTTCTCTCCATTAAATTCATTCTGGAGACTATGTTTGAATTAATACCTTCATCTCCTTCATGTCTTTTCTCATAATTTCCATATCAGCCATTAGCTGCTTCATATTTGCATTGCAGTTGTGGTCAGGAGTCATTTTGTTCTCTCTTTGCGATTGTGTATGTGTTGCCTCTGTTTCTTTGCCAGTCTCCTTCTCCATAAAGGGACTAGGGGCCCTGGGTTGGGGAGTTCCGTCATTGATTTCTTTGGATTTTTTCCTTTGATTTCTTCCCATGTCTAGGTAGGTGAGTGGGACTCAGGCACCCTGGGGGGTGCTGTTCAGCCTTCTTTGCTTCCAATCGGAAGATCACCAGGTTTGATCTTAAACGAAGGTCTTTCCTGTTGGGGATTTGTGTGCCCAGCGAGGCTTAGATTTTTACCTGACTGGATCCCCCTGCTCCCAGATGGTATGCTGGAGTAGAAACACAGTCCCAGCACTCCAACTATAGGGCCCAGTGTTCTCCCACCTGACTGTGCCCTCCTATCTGGTGCCCGCCGGAGCCGCCTTTGTCCTCCAGAACTGGCAGAGTTTCCCCGGTGGTGCCTGAGGCCTGGCTCCGCCCAGCAGCTGCAGTCCTGTGCACTAGTTCAGCTTGCCCACATAACGCGATCACCTTTGTATTTGGAGGGGTCTCAGGGGGAAGTGTGCCCAAGAATTGCTGGAGGGTCAGTTGCGCGTGGTCCCCGGTGCCCACCGAAGCCGCTGTTGTCCTCCCCGCCCTGGCAGAGGTTCCCCGGTGACTGAGGGTCCTGCGCGCTCTCCGGGAACCGGGCTAGTTCAGCTTGCCCGCTGAACGCGATCGCCTGTGTATTTGGAGGGGTCTCAGGGAGAAGTGCGCCCAATAATCACTACAGGGTCAGTGGCGCGTGGTCCCTGGTGCCCGCCGAAGCTGCTTTTGTCCTCCCAGCCCTGGCAGAGGTTCCCCGGTGTCTGAGGGCTGGCCCCGCCTGGCTGCTGCAGACCAGAGTGCCTGGGGACCCGCGCTCATTCAGTTTGCCCGAGGAGCGATTGCCTGTGTATGTGGACGGGTCTCAGGGAGAAGTGCGCCCAAGAATCACTGGAGGGAGGCTGGAGGAAGGAAGGGGGCCCCAGGAGGGATCGGTTCTCAGCTGCAGGCAAGAGCCGTCGGGAGCGGGAGCTAGTACGGAGTAGAAAGCAGATGGGGAGACCTGACTCCCCGGCTAGCATGGAGTTGGAAAGACGGTAGGTTTGTGTTCAAGGCCAGCTGGGGTCCCGGGTTTGGATCCCAGCTGAAGAATCAAACCTTTTCGACGAGAGTCCTGGTGAGGCTGCTACTAGTCTGCCATGATGCTCCGCAGTGGGAGAGATACATTTTTAACAATTCTGGAGATAGGTACATTTGAGGTTCAGCAACAGGTTCAATCTGGTGAGAAATGCTCTCTGTTTCCAAGATGATGTTTCACTCCTCTATCCTCTGGAGGGACAGAATCCAATGTCCTCATGTAGTAGAAGGTAGAAGACAAGAGAAGCAAAAAACATATGAAGCCTGCTTTATAAGCATTTTAATCTCATTCATTAGGGAAGCCCTCATGGTTTAATTACTTTGTAATGTCCCCACCTCTTATGCAGCTTCTGAATTTGGGAGGAAACAATCAAGCAATACTATGGTCTTAGAATGAGGATAATTAACACAACTGAGCACAGTATAAATTTTGGAAAGTAATTTTCTTTCTCTGGTACTTTCATTTCTGGTAATATTTTCAGGTAGTTTCAAATTATAATGAGAACAAGTGCCCAGATTAATTTGGGTAAGATATTGTCATTCAGAAGTTTTTTGGGGGAGAATTGTGGAGGACATTGTAATAATACATGATTGTGTGACTTCAGGAAGAATGAAAATAGTGACAGTATCATCATCATTATTATTATTTTATCATGGCTGACCTCTAGAAGGCTCTTGGGGTTGGTTGGTCGACTCTTCTGTGAGGAATATTTCATGGAATATTCTCTGTAGGTTTGGTTTTGTGTTCATATATTTGTAGAGCTGGCTTTTATCATGAAATATTTTCTTTTCTCCATCTATTGTGAGGGATACTTTCGCTGGGTACATTAGTTTGGGTTGAAAGTCATAGTGGTTTAGGCTTTGAAATACTCCATTCCAAGCCATTCTCACTTTCATGGTTTCCACGAAGAAATCTGATGTTACTCGGATAGGAATGTTTTTATATGTGATTATTTGTTTTTCTCTTGCTGCTTTTAGAACCTTTCTTTACTTTCAGTATGTAGGGTTTTTAATATGATGTGTCTTGGAGAGTTTCTTCTTTGGTCCTGCCTGTTTGGTGTTCTGTGTGCTACCTGGATCTGAATGGGACTCTCTTTTGCCAGAATGGGGAAATTTTCTTCAATAATTTTCTTGAATATGCTCTTTATGCCTTTGGCCTGAATTTCTTCCCCCTCTGGTATCCCCATGATCTGGAGGTTTGGTCACTTAAAGGTGTCCCAAAGTTCCCTCATAATTTGTTTTCATGCTATTTTGAACTTATCCAAGTTTTTGTTATCCCATCCAATTTTTTCTGCTTTGTCTTACATGTCTGAAGTTCTATCTTCCAGATTATTAATTCTGGTAGTGAGGGATTCTAGAGATGTTTTAAATATCTCCATTTGATTTTGGTTTTCAAACACAGATTTTTGCATTGTCTCCATATCTTTGTTGAGTTACGTTTTCTTTTCAAAGTTTGTCTTAATGTTTCCCAGTAATCATTCTTGTATTTGATTATGTCTTTGTTTAGTTTAGCCAGCTGGTTCTTGAGCTCTTCTGATTGCTGGTTTGCCTTTAGCTAATTTACTGTTCTACTAAAGTCCTTCTGTTTTTCCTCAATTGTGTTAAGCTTGTTGTGAAGCTTGCAAACTGATTCTGCACATTTGCACTTAAACTATCAATTTTTGTATCCATTTCCATTAGTAATCTTGTTATAGACTCCATGCAGAGATGTCCTGCACATGTTTTCATCTCCTGAGCTTGCATTTGTGCTCTTTCTTTGATAGTTTCATTGGTGACTTCAACTTGGGGCTAGGCAAACTTGGTGTGGGACACTCTGCTTGTGTGTTCTTTCTGCATTGTGACCTTCCCATTTCCAGATGAGAGATTGATTTTTTCATGGGGCCTCAGCAGGGATGAGGCCCATGCAAGAGTTTGTGGCAACTGGCCTGGTGAAGTTGTGGTACGTGCTTGGGGGAGGGAGTTTCAAACCTTCTGCAGCAGTAGCAGGCTGGGGGCTGAGCCCACCAGAAGTCAGGATCAGTGGGTGGGGTACAAGGGCACTCTGGTGGGTGGGAAGCCAAGGTGCATCTCCCTCACCTGGCCTCACCTCAGGTCAGGGGTTTTGTGGGTGAATTTCCCACGGCACAGGCTAGTCAGAAGCAAAGCAGTAGCTGGGGCTGCTGGATCTGTGGGCAGAGTAGTGACAGCATTTTTCAAGATATTATCATAATTCCAGAGACCTGCTTGATCTCCTTAAAGGATGTATCTATTTCTGCCTAAGCCTATTCTATGTACATGTTATGCTTAGGTTTATATGTACATGCTATGCTTAGATATCTAAAGTGTTCAAGATCTGATTGGTTTGGTACCTCACCTAGGCTTCTAATACCATCCTGTATAGCTTTTGGGTCAGAAAGATCACAAGACACCTTGATATCTTCACAACACCCACAGATTATCTGAAATCTTGACAAAGTATAAACAATGTTCAGTTTTGTCAGGAGAGTATAAATTAATTAGACATTAACAAAAAACACTCTTGGATAATGTGTTTTTATCTTGGTGTTGATCCTTGACTCAATCATATATGCCTAGGACTGAGTCTTTTAAGGCAATGACACAGCAACAACTACTTACAGCTCTTTGTTCAGAGGAGGTCAGTGTAAGTACTGGCCATGTGAATCATCATGTACTACACATAATTTAAACAAATCATGTCAAATTTCCAAATTTTAACATTAAGAAATATCATCATATCTACAATTATTTACTATGGATCAGATATAATGAAAACCTCTGAGAAACTGATATATTTTACTGTACACACACACACACACACACACACACACACACACACACACACATATATACTGATGCTTGCTTTAAAAAGGTTATGTAATCTAGTCATCATCACAATGATACAAATTGGTAGAGCCAAGATTAGAATTTATGCAATTTCTTATTTCAAAGTTATGTCTCTTAGCTACTAACTCAGAAATAATCAGCAACTTGTGTGCATAAACAACATTTATATGTATAAATGTACATTAAAATGATAGTAGAAATCACATCTCATTAAATTGAAAAGGCACACCCAAGAGCCTGAAGTGAAATTTTCCTTACTTTTTATTTCCAGAGTGTTGCCAAATTGAAAATATTCCTTTTGGGTTTATTTTTGGGAAAATATGCTATCAGACCAAAAGATATCTAAAATGTGTATACTATTTGTCCAGCAAATATGTTTCTAGGAATATTTTTGGCAAATGCGAAAGAAGGTCACAAACATATCATGGCCCTTTCAAGCTTTTCTTTTTTAAATATTATTTTAAAACCTTTTATACATAAAAATTTACTTTTTAACAATAGTGTTCTATGGGTCTTTAACCACTAGCACAAGCTAAAACAATTACTTTGTTTTATTACTTTTTAGTCAAGCCTTTTGTTCACTTCTGATCCCCAAGAATTATTTTTAAAGATTTTCCTTTTCCAGAAAGTTTTTTATACAAATAGAATTATACACTATGCAGTTATTTTTGGTGCATTGCCTCTTCTGTTTGGGGTACTGAATTTAAGATTCCTCAACATTTCTGCATGTTTTGTCTATGTTGTACTGCAGAAATGTATCAGTTGAAATGCTCTTAGACTGTGAGATTTTTATCATGAATAAAAAAAGCTGCTATAGCTATTTACTGTAGAGGTACTTGTGAGTTGTCATTTCTCTTGGGAGTGGTATCACCGAGTTTTACATGAAGAATATGTTTATTTTTATAAGAAGAAATTGTTTGTCAAAGCAAATGGCAATATATGAAAGCTCTAGTTACCACTAATCTTAATTTACTGTTTTACCAGTTGTATAGTGAAACCTCATTGGGGTTTTTACTTCTATTTCTATAATTACAGTGATAAATTACTAGTTTTTAATAATAGCTTACAAATTTCAAAATAATTTCACATGCAAAACAATTACCTTTAGTATTGAAAAATATTTTTAAATAACTTTATTGAGGAATAATCACAGAATAAAGTAAACATTTAAAGCATATAATTTTGATTTTTCTGCACAACAAAATAAATAACATACAGAATGAAAAGGTAATCCACACAACAGGAGAATGCATTTGCAAACCATTTATCTGATAAGGGTCATATATCTACTAGATTATCCAATAGCATAAATATAAATAACCCATTTTAAATGGGAAAAGGACATTGGTAGATATTTCTATGAAAATGACAAACAATGGTAGGTATATATATAGGAAATAATATTTAACAACTAATCATCAATGAAATAAAAATCCAAACCAGTAGAGTTCATCTCATAATGTTAGAATGGCTAGTTTCATCAGAGTATGGAGAAATGAGAACATTTTTTGTTCTTGATGAAAATGTAAATTAGCACAGCCACTGTGGATATAGTACAAGTATCTCTCAAAGTATTGGAACTATCAAGTGATTCAGAAGTACCATTTCTGGTTATATTTCTGAAAGAAATAAAATTCCCATGTGTAAAGATACTCCCAAGCTCACTGAATAGGATATTAAGAAATGAGACCTGGTGGTAGAAAGTTAATTACTAAGGGCCTGCCTTTGAAAGCTTTGTTGCCTTGGTCCCTTCTTTTCTGCTTTTTTCTTCTTCCTGCCTGAGGAACTTTGCTATACTATTGCCCTTCTGCTCTAATATTCTGCCATACTACCAACCAACAACAAGGGAAACAGTCCACCAAGCACCAAAGCCCGTGTAACCATGAGTCAAAATAAACCTTGTTTTTCTTCCAGGTATTTTGTTATAGTATATGCAAAACTACTGATTTATACACTCATTCACAGATGGGATCTAGAAAATTTGAACTAATAGAAATTTAAAGTAGAAGGGTGATTGCCAGGGACTGAATGGAAGGGAAAAGCAGTACATGTTAGTCAAAGGGTACAAATTTATAGTTATTTATTGATTCATTTCTTTTTATGATATAGGGTCTAATGCAGCCAAGGAGGGCCTCCAAATTGCTATGTAGCTGAAGCTATTCTTGAACTTCTCATCTTCCTTCATCTATCTCCTAAGTGCTTGAATTATAGATGTGTACCACCATTCTTGGCCAAATCTATGGCTGCAAGATGAATAAATTCTCTAGATGCAATGAACAACATGGTGGTTATAGTTATTATATATGTATACTAGAAATTTTCTAAGACATTTTAAATGTCTCCACTATATACAAACACATATGTTACTATGTAAAATGATGAATATTAGTGTGATTGTAATATATATATATACTTATATATATTTCTTGAGTGTATACAATTTTTTATTTGTAAAAAAATCTCAAGTTGAAAAAAATCAAGTATATAATTTAATAAATAATATACCAGTGAATTTGTGGGCTTATATTTTTCACCTAATTTGGGAATATTTTAGGATATATTCTTTCAAATATTCTTTCTGCATAACTTTTCTCTCTATTTTAGGCAATCTAATGGCAAGAATATTGTGCCTCTTGAAATTATTCCACATACTCTGAAAGTCAGTTGCTTTTCATTTTTTCTCTATTTCACAGACTGGATAATTTCTGTTTACTCTTTGTTGAGCACTGCTTGTTGGCATTGCTAATGGGACACAGAGGACAAAGGGTTAATGATGTTTGAACAGGTTTGAAACTCTGGTGGTAATCCGGTAGGCGTTTCCCAGCTCCATCATCAACCCTAACTCCCAACCTCCAAAGCAAGCCACATGAATCCAGGTTTGCACCCCAGCTGAGCAGGGAAGGTTCCTCTGCCCCCACCATCTGATATGTGCCCAAGCTCATGTCTACATTCAAAGCAGGTATTCACAAGTCAATGATTACTGTCAATCTCCATTGCCCATTTCTTCCCCTCCCTCCTCTTCTACCTCTATTTAACCAATTGGGCTCCTACAATAAACGGGAATATATTTCCACACCTTTCCCCGGGTCTCTGCCTGTTATTCTCTCTGAAGAGATGAGCTGAACACACAGGAAGCCATGCTTTCCAGAGCTGTAACACTTCCTGGGTTCTCAGGTCCACAGGCATGCCTCCACAGCTGTCTGGGTCAGCCGCCCGCAGCTGGGTCGGCCATCACTGCTGCCACTCGGAGCATGCCTGTTCCCTCCCTGCCTAGGTCTGCTGCCGCCGCTGCTGCTGCTTCCAGAGCTGTAACCCAGGCAGACCTTCCCTGGCACTTCCCAAGGGCACCAGCCAGCCGATGCCAGCCTGCTGGACAAGCCCCAGCAGCCAGCCAGGACCAGAAGAAGCCTGGGACAAATGGAGAGACTCACGGCTCGGCTTGGCTCAGCCTGGCCCAGCCTGGCCCTGTCTCCCAGGATGTTCCCGCCCTGCAGACTTCAGGACCAGCTCTTTCTTCTTTATTTAAAAACAACAACTCTTTGGCTTGTTCTGTTATCTCTTTTCTCCTATTGATCCCTTACAATAATATTGTATTTCTGTGTTTCTGTTCTAAAATTTTCATTTGGTTAATATTGATAAGTTTCATTTATCAACTGAGACTCTTTCTAGTAATTCCAAAGTGGCTACTTCTGTGCCTGTCATAGCTGCTTTACTTGCTCTGAGTATTACTTTATCTGGGTCATTTTATAGTTGACTTTTTTTTGCTTTTTTCTTGAAAATTGGTCAGTTTTCTACTACTTTGTATGTTGGATAATTTTAGTTTTATTTTGGACATTTTAAATACTAAGTTTTTTTTCAAGGTAGGATCTTGCTGGAGCCCAGGCTGACCTAGAATTCACTATGTCTCATGTGGTATTCTTGAGTTTTATTAAGATTCACTGGATAATATTGATTTTTATTTAGTTCCTTTGTTTTAGCAAGAGCTGCACCTAGATATGTTCATATCACACATTTATTCTTGTCTTTTGCTACAGATAACTCCAATGTCAGTTAAGTTAAAAAATTCCTATGTTGCAGTTATTCTGTGACATCCATGTGCCACTCAGAAGTCAGTCTGTGACTTGGGTGGCGATTGATAGTTCAGTTTTGAAAGCCTTTGATATAGTACTTTGTGTCTCTCCCTCACAGGTACAACATCAAAGTACACCTAGGGATTCTGTTAATTCATCCATAGTACTAGGGGATCACCTTATTAAATGTATCTGTTTAGGGGATTCTGTCATACTGCCATGATCCATGATAAAAGTATTGGAACCTCCCTTTCTCAATACTCTTATTCAGAAGATGAAGTTTCTCTAAAATTTTAGCTACCTGTCGTGCCAAGCAGTTATGTTCCAGTGTGGCTATTTTCCAAGCAAAGCAATGTGAGGTAGAGAAGTGAAAATTAACTAATTATTATGCAGATCTTTAATAAACCACAAAGTTCTATTTTTCCAGCTTTTCTGGCAAGAAAACTAAGCTTTGTCTTGGGGCTTTAGGTCATGGTCCTGTTGCTGTTATTGCACAGTGTCACAATTGGAGCTATTTTTTAAGGAAAATCATGAAGATAAAAAGAGAATGAAACATGATAAAATGAGAATTACCCCCACACTGTCTGTTCCAGATGATATTTTGTGTCATTACTTCTGCCAGAAAGTTTGGGGTTTTCTAAGTCTTTACTGTCTATACCAGACAAGCACTGAGACTACTCTCATGGGACTGCTATAATGATAAAGCCAAGAATAAAAAAGAAAGGAGGAAAAGTTCAAGAAACTCATTGTCATATATGTCATTCTTCAGGTTTTGACTCCTTACAGATTCTGCTTTGAATGGTAAACTTTTAAGAGTCCTGTGATATTTGCTTTCTATATTATTACCAATAATTTCGGCTTTAACTAATGAACAAGATAGGCTCTAATAGGTTTAACTAAGCATGGGTAATTTCAGAAATTCCCTAGACATATTATTTTTTAAATTTTTATTGAGAGCTTTAATAAATGAACATAGTTCAAATTAGTCATTTTCCCAATACTTTATAGTCTTATGTTCCCTCTCCCAATTCCATTCCACAGAGGACCCTCCTATGTGGGGTTATCAGTAATCACTGGTGGGGTCATGAATGTAGCAGTCTCTGTGGGGAATAATGCCTTAGAATACACCTTACTATCCTCTTGTTCTTAATTCTTTCCACCTGTTCTTCCACAATGTTCCCTGAGCCTTGGAGGGATTTTTTTAAGTCTCCTTTAGTGTTGAGTTCTAAGCACCCTGTAATTTTCTGCTTTGATGAGCTTTAAATCTACTTAATGTCTATTTCCATCTCCCTGGTGGAGGTTCTGAGGTTAGCAGTGAGAACAGCACTCAAATTTAATCTGCCACTTTCTAGACTTATTATTTTGTTTTGCTTTGACACAGGATATCACTATGGAAAACAGTATGAAAGTTTAAAAAAACTAAAAATAGAATTACTATATATTCTAACAATCTTACTTCTGTGTGCTCCTATGAAAGTATTAGAGACTACATGTTAGCATTATTCACTGTTGACAAGATCATGTCCATACCTACAAACCTCCTTCCTCAATCTCTATTGGAATCCATTAACCTATCCTCCGTTTCTAAATTTTATCTCTTCAAAAATGTTATAAAATTCAATCATATATTATTGTATTCTTTTACATTTTACTTTACTAATTTTTTTCTGTCAGCATACAAAATTTTAATTGTTTTTTTTTCACTTAGCAGAACTTCATGGAGATTTATCCAAGTTGTTGCAAGTATCAGTTATGTGACCTATTTTATTGCTGAATGTATTGCATAGGCTGTTTATTCGCTAGTTGAAACACATGGGCTGGATCTAGTTTTGGGCTAGGACAAGTGAATCTACTAGGATATTCAATGTACAAACATTTCTAAGAATAGAAGGCATTTAAATATATAATTAATGGGCTTCCGGTTCATGATGGCGAACTAGAAGCCATGCAGTGTCCCCGGGGGAACAGAGGTTAGGGTTTTTAGCTGTGCTAGAGGCCGTGGAAGCAAGCAATACCCAGGTCCTCGACTCCGGTAGCCTTCCAGCAACAGAGTCTTCTGACTGAAACCTGAATCTACCTCAAGGACGCATCGGAGGCAGTGAGTGCAAAAACGCCAGCTGGCAGGAACTGCTCCTGCTGGCTGTGCCGCTCCCTTCTCCACAGCTCCGCGGCTTCCCCATTCGGGCACTTCCTGCTCCTGGGCCCCTGGCCACCCCAGTTCCCTCTGAACTCAGGTTCGAGCTGCTCCCCCGCATCTCCCAGGTCCCGCGGCTTCCCCAAACAGGCAGTCCCTGCTCCCGGGACCTGGGCCACCCCAGTTCCTTTTGGGTGCGAGCCACTCACCTGCGGCTTCCAGTCCAGAACCTGCAGCTTCCCCATCCAGGCAGTTCCTGCTCCCAGGCCTGGCCACCCCAGTTCCCACCAATCTCCGGTTCCAGCCGCTCCCCCGAGGCTCCTGGTCCGGATCACGCCACTTCCCTGTCTGGTCCACTCCTGCTCCCGAGCCCCAGGCCCCCGGCCACCCCAGTTCCCGCTAACCCCGGGTTTGGGCTGCTCCAGTTCCCGCCGATCCTGGGTTCGACCCGCTCCAGCTCCCGCAGATCCCGGGTACGAGCCTCTCCAGTTCCTGCTGATCCCGGGTTCGACCCGCTCTTGTTCCCGCCGATCCCGGGTTCGAGCCGCTCGCGTTCCTGCAGCTCCCAGGTCTGAGCCGCTCTCGCTCCCGGAGCCAAGGGGCACGGGCTCCTAGCTGGGACTGAGCCGCCCTGCTTAGCCGCCCCCTCTTCTCCCCAGGCTCCAAGCCGCCAGGGCTTCCAGCTGTCCCACTCCCCTGCTGCCCGAGCTGCCTCCCTAGCTTCCAGGGCACCTAGCCTCCACCTCAGACAAAGCTGAGACCTGGGTTCCAGGCCGCCACACAGGCACCCAAGATTCCAGCTGATCCCCCAGGGACCAGACCACCCAGCTTGCAGCCGTC
>PVHP010043454.1:0-14372 GCA_004024765.1 Zapus hudsonius
AATGACATTATGAAAATGTATGCAGATACCAGCCATAGATGGGAAGAGAGAGACAATAAAGAATTAATGTCTATAATAAAGGACTCAAAAAATCAGTAAAAAGTACCTGAATGACTCATTAAGAAGGCAGCACATTGGACAAACATAGTAGTGAAGAAGGAACTTGAACCCATGGCTACACAGGGACATAGACATGCTTGCTAAAACCACAGTTAGTTACATGCTGCCTTTCATCCTTTCTGTAATGAAGTAAAACTTTAACAAGTATTGGTGAAAACGTGGATGAAGAGAAAGTCTTCGTTAATGGAGTGTATCCTGATAATGTCCTTGCTCAGGAATTAGACAGTGAGTACACACTTCCATGTCTAATACAGTCAGTTCTAGTTACAACATGTGGAAGGCTTCTCACACATACTCAGAAGAAGATGACACGAGAGGTGAGAGCTACATTATTTAGAATGACTGGCGTTTGGAAACTCCTTCAACAAGAAAGAGGATAACATATGTGAAATAAATATTACCTCTCAGGTTAAAATGAATGTAAGAACTCAATTCATAACAAAGGAAAAAATTCACTAATTATTTCACTGTTTAATATGTAAGCATATGGAGTGAATGTCAACTATTCATGGCTGCTTCAAATCTCCTTGACACCCACCATATATTAATAATTCATAGTATGGATTCTGTCTTCCTACATAGAATCTTAAACAGCCTACTTCCCCCAGTTTCTCTTCCAGCCATAGTGTAGGCACACATCCCTGGGGTTATGTTCTAACATGTATGAGAGCAGGGAATGCTTGCAGGGGAATTGTGGGACTTTTTCTTTTGCCTCACTTCTATAGCAGGATTCAGAGCGATAATGGTGTCTAACATTGGCAGGATATTTCTAGATGTTTCTAGAAGTTCCTGTCCCAGTCAGTTGCTATCCGACAATATATCCATCTTAAACTAGGTAGGATGAATCTCATGCATGATAGTAAGGAGTCCAATATCCGACATGTGTTTGATGTATTCTAACAATATTCCTCAAGCAAGTTATCCATAGAAGGAAAGTTCACCAGCCTCACTCAAGGGAAAGTTACATGGAAAAAGAATGTGGGTTTATTTGTCAACCTCCAAGAGATGGAAGAAGAAATCACAAAATTAAGAATTTTATTACCTATGATTTAGAGTTCAGAAGACCCATCAGATTCTAGCTGCGAGATTATTTGTAAACTTATATTTTGAATTAATATTGTAAGATCAATGGGGCATGCAGATTCAAAATGATTGAAAATAAATTTTGTTCTAATAGATATTATGATTGCTGGTAAAGACTGGCGCTCAATCTGGTGTGGAAGCCAAGGTCTGAAAGGCACCTTTCGTGGTGTCCAAGTAAGCCATATGGTAATAATGATTGAGCCCAAGGTGTGTGTCCAGTGGAAAATGTGACAGATAGCTCATCTGATGCAGAGAAACTGTGCAGTGCAAGGCTATTCATGAATGTGCTGTCACCAAATCTTAAGCAAAGTTCCGACTACTGACATGAATACGGCTCAATTTGTGTGGCTAATAGAGATATATGATGGAGGTCTTGAGGTTTCACTGTTTAATACCCCCATCGGCTCATGTGTTTGAACACTTGGTTCTTAACTCGTGGCACTGTTTGACAAGGTTGTAGGCTCTTTAGGCAGTGGAGGCTTGCTGGAAGAATGTTTCACTGGGGGTTGGCCTGGAGGTTTCACAGCTTGGCCCACCTTCCTGTTCATCTTCTGCTTCCTGACTGTGGTTAAAGTGTAAGGAAGCGGCCTCCTGATCTTGCCACTGGGCCTTCCCTGCTATGGTGCTGAACCAAAGCCTCCTAAGCTGCTTCTTGTCAGATATCTATGTGATCACAGCAATGAGTAAGTAATGACCATAGAAGGCCAATGTGCCAGTTGTCATGGTCTCTAAATATGGGCCAATGCACAAAGATGAGCCAGAAATAGAGGGCCTGTAACAAGACAGTGGAGGAATGTGCTGAAGAGTGGGGTCATGGCATGCTGTGGAGAGTGGGGTCATGGCATGCTCTGGAGAGTGGGGACATCACATGCTCTGGAGAATGGGGATATTGCATGCTCTGGAGAGTGGGTCATTGCATGCTCTGGAGAGTGGGGTCATCGCATGCTCTGGAGAGTAAGGTCATCACATGCACTGGAGAGTGGGGACATTGCATGCTCTAGAGAGTGGGGTCATCACATGCACTGGAAAGTGGGGTCATTGCATGCTCTGAAGAGTGGGGACATCACATTCTCTGGAGAGTGGGGTCATTGCAATCAATGAGGCTGTGGAACTCCCCTCTCACTCTTAGGATAGGTAGGCTCCTGGTACATCTGAGTCATACCCTTGACCTCCAGGAGGTCAGAGTTGAGTGTGAAGAGAGTATTTCTCAAGAAGCACATATGAGTGCTCTAGTGGAGAGTATGGAAAGTGAGGAAGCCGGGCACATCTCAGTGTGGCAGCTGTCCTCAAGTTGGTTTTCAAGGTTTGGGGACATAGCAAAGGGAGATGAATAGCCATATGCATCCACCTGGAAAATTCAGTTGTCCATTTTGAAATCTGATGGGTCAGAAAATGGCATACATCTTTCATCCCAGCAATCTGGGAGGCAGAAGTAGTAGGAACCCTGTGAGTTAGAGGCCAGCCTGGGCTAGAGTGAAACTCCACCTTTAAAAAAATCGTGTTTCATATCTTTACAAAAACAAGAAGTTGTTTTAATCAGGAGACAGTCATCTTTGTCTGGAATTTATAATCCACTGGCCTAGATAATAAATTATATAAAATATTTGTAACTATGTAGAAATAAAGAAGAAATTTTGAACTTTATAAGGAAAACAGAAAAACTTATAAGTAGGATAGCTATTTTTATGTAATCAGGACGATTGTTTCTAATTTCTGGGCAGCTCTGCAGTCTTTTTTGAGTTCCAGGCTTTGCCTGACTTCTTGACTTCTCTCTGGGGATGGAGCCTGTTTCTTCCAGTATTCCTATATGTAAGAGGACCTGGAAGGAATTGTTTAATGCTTTTGTTGTTCTTTCTGCTCAGGCTGGTTTGAATTTGCCTTTCTGAGATGCTAGATTTAGTCTCTGACCTTTTTTTGAAATTTTAGTATCTTCCTGCAAAAAGAAATCCTTTCAACTATGTGTCTCAAGAACCATCTCTTCCACACTCAATTTTAGAATTTAGCTTTCACAATATTCTAAAATATAACTTGACACACAAACCCGAGGTCTACATCATATACCAGAGGTGCCAGGGCATTGCTTTTTAAACTTTAACGGGTCTATGGATTTCCTGATAAAACTTAAATTTAATTCTGGTAGGTTGCTGATGAACTTCAGAGTGTATATTTCTTAAGTTCCCTGGCGATGCAGAGGCTGGGATAGAAAGGTCATATGTTAGTGACTTCCTGTGAGGATCAAATGGGACAAATGCAGATAGTGACACATGGCTTGAGATTTTGGGTAGAGTTCTTGGACCACAGTTTTCCCTCTGCTCAGCCTGATGAAATCTGAGGTCACACAATTATAAGACATTCTTTTTGTCTTAAAGCAGAGAGGAGATTATTCAAATCAGGACCAATTTTCAGTTATTTGTTATGCTTGGGTCTTTGAAAAAAAATCAAAATCTAGGTACTGGTAAGATGGCTCAGGCTTCATAGACACTGGTTTCTAAGCCTGATTGCCCAGGTTTGACTCCCCGGAAATAAAGGCAGAGGCAAAGTGGTACCCGAGCCAGTGTTCCCAGTACATTTATGGCAGTGGGAGGCAGAGGCAGGAGTATCTGGAAGCTCAAAGCCCAGGTGGATAGTGCACAAGCCCAACAGAAACAAGGAAACTCTGCCTCCAAAAACAAGACAGGGGCTTTGGAGAAATGGCTCAGTGGTTTAAAGAACTCGCATGCAAAGCCTGCTGCTATGGATTTGATTCTCCAGTGCCCTTGTAAAGCCAGATGCTCAAAGCGGTGCATGCATCTGGAGTCCATTTGTAGTGGCAAGAGGCCTTAGGTGACCATTCTCTCTCTCTTCCTACTCACAAATAAAGAAATAAAATACACACACATAGAAAAAAAAAACTAGGCAGAAAGTAGAGACCCTGAGATTTTCCTTTGACCTCCATGCGTGCACACACACATAGATAATAAATAAAATCTATAAAAATAGGATGTAGTCACTCTCAGAGGGATTTGGATTCCCTTTAACGATTAGAAACTTTAGCATCTTGGGAGACGTGTGATGCTCCTCTGCACACATCTCAAAATCAGCCACCCCAAACTAGGTTTCATAAAGAGAGTGAGCCATTGGTCCTCTAAGTAATCTCCAACCCCATCCCATTATAGACAAGGTGTTATATCTACAGAGGTAGGAAGGCACTTTTTATGAGAGAGAAGGGAAGTAAGGTTTGTCCCTTTGGCTTAACCAGTAAGTGGAAAATTTTTATCCTTGAGTTTTTTTTTTTATGTTGTTCCTATGTACTTTTTAACTCCTCACTAAATTTTGGTGTTCACTTGATACCAGAGCTCTCCCCTGTACCTGTGGGAATCAATTTATGGATTCTCCATGGTATGCATCTAACCATCAATCTCAGTATTTATTGTCAGTTACACTGCAGGCAACAATGATAAGTAACTGATTCACTGGTGAGAAAAACATCTCTTCTACCCTGGAATCTCACAATCTAGTTGGTGAGACAAAGCTCAAAACATCTTAGCACTACCATTTCATCACAACTGTAATCAGGGTGTTATTGTTATTCTCTCATGTTGATCAATACAATCCCGATGGACAAGTTCTTTGGTGGTGGTTAAGAGGAAGGGACATCGTTTAGATATGAACCCAACACAAATACTAGTAACCTGCTCTGATTCACTAAAATTCTTTGAAACATAAATGTACAATGATTGAACTCCAGATTTTCCTTCCCGAAAACTCTGCCTTAGGGAAAGCAGGTGGAGGCATTGTGGGTATTCTGACCATGTTAATGTCAGTAGCTCTCAATCTCATAATAGCTGTTTGGTATAAAGCCTGAGTTCTTTCTTTTGTCTTTTGTCATCAATGACTTCATACACTTAATCAACTCCTCCCAAATGCCCCATCTGAGTGTCCCCTAAGCAGAGGTACTCATCCGTATCTCTCTCTTAGCTGCCTTCACTTCATCTTCATGTGGTATTTATGTAATTATATTATAATTATAAATAATATATTTTATATGATATATATATATATTATCATTATATCATTATCATTATATCATTATAATATAATCACATAATATATATCATCTATAATATATTATTTATATTTTTATATAATAGATACATATTTATTTATATATTTATTATATATAAATACTTATATAGTTATATATTTATAAATAAATATGTATAAATATAAATATATATTTATTTATATTTATACATATTTATTTATTTAGATATATTTTTATAATATATTTATATAATGATATAAATAATATGTCATATATGTTATATATTATTTATAATTATAATATAATTATATGATACATGATAAAGAATATATGTTATTTATATTATAGTTATTTCCTTATATTATTATATGAGGACAGGATGCTGGTAAGGGTGGCCCCCCTCACAGTTTGACCTTGGATGGGCTTTGTACTTTTGACTATTTCTTTCTCCTAAGGTTCCATATATGTAAATGCCTTACTTTGCCCATTTTCCTCAGTATCTGCCATCAATTCACTTAAATGCATTCTTTTATTATTGGTTTGTGTGTGTCCTTTGCATGCGTGCCCACAGATGTGTATACAGATGTGTGAGCTCTTTGTTAGGTGTCCTACGTTGTTTTCCACTTTACACCTAGAAAGAGTTCTGTAACTACAGTGGAGCTCTCACTTTTCAGGGACATTCACCGACCAAGAAGCCACAGGCATCCTGCTGCCCCCTCCCCTCAGCACAGAGGTTTCAGACATGTGTGACCATGTCTGGCCTTAGACGTGGGGGCTGGAATTGAACTTGGGTTCTCATGATTGCACAGCCAGTTTTCTTACCCATGAGCCCTCTTCCCATGCCCACTGAACACATTCTTTATGTATGTGCAGGACTATAGATTAATATAGACTTCCCTTAACATCTCCTCATTAAGTTCCACGTGCTATGGATGGATATCCAGCAGAGACTGGAGACATAGCCCAGCTGTCCTGAGCCATGGTACAGAGATGGAGGAGTGTGTTCCATGTTCCTTGGAAGAGATCAGAGGTCAGTGTGACAAGCTGAGAGATGAGCAAAGTGGGTAAGGAGGGCTTCTTAGGGAGACTACCCAAAGTGGGTGCTGTGTTCCATGCAAGGGAGGAACGCTTTTGTCCCATAAACAATGCAAAGACGTTGAAGCGCTTTAGGTAGAGTGGAAAGGAAATTTCATGAGAAAACAAGGTATGTTCTCGGGAGGGATGTGGTGACAAACTGGATCGCCTCTCAAAATAGAATAAAGGTCTATGAGACAAAGACAGTCCAGGTTCTGAGCTGATAGATATTTTTGCTTCTGCTGCAATATCTCTTACATGGCAGGATTGCCAAGATGATTGTGTGCATGATCAGAAAGAGCTCCCCCAAATCTCCCAGCAAGTAGGGTGGACGAGGAGTTGCTCTTGGATTCAAAAGCCCTTCTATGGCACATCCTTCTCTGAGACAGTGTTTATGGAGGAAGAGGAAGATTCACTGAGGACACAGAGAAAGAAGACGGGGCTTTTCCCACATCACAAATATTGATGACGAAGGGCCAACCTTCCCCTTATCCAAAAGATTACCTGAAAGAGAGACCCTCATCACCCCAAAGCAAAGCATTCAGTAGGCACCTGCCATGTTCAGAGCACAGACACGTGACATGGGCCGTGGAGTGGTCTGTGGTTTGATGAATGAGACCTACAAAAACCCCTTGGGTTACAGAGAATTTGCTGTGTGGTGATTGGGGGAAGAGGGGAGTGGATATCCATTTTGCTCCATTACCAGACTCATACCCTTGAGTCTTGGCTCTGTCCTCCAAATTTTTAAAAAAATATTTTATTTATTCATTTTCAGAGAGAGAGAGAGAGAGAGAGAGAGAGAGAGAGAGAGAGAGAGAGAGAGCACCAGGGCCACCACCTTGTGGGTCTGGCTTATGTGGGTCCTGGGGAATTGAACCCAGGGCCTTAGGCACTGGAGGCAAGTGCCTTAACCGCTGAGCCATCTCTCCAGACCATGTCCTCCAAACTGAGATAAAGTAACAATGCATTAGAGACGCCGTTCCTTTCTCATTCAAGTCACCTTAGCCATAGAATAGCAAACGGTAATTCTGCCACTATAGATTTTATGCATATATATGTGTGTGTAATTATATATACACATACACAATCTGTATATGAATATATTATATTAGATTCAATTAGTTTTCTTTCTAAATCAACCTGGATACCTTTTGGGCTTTATTATGCAAAGAAAAGATTTGTTCTTGCCTGACATGCTTTATGTGTTTGTTCCTGAAGAATCAATTACTTGCTACTAATACTTCATTTATTAGATAAGCTGGCAGGGGTCGGAAGGTCTTGGCAAGAACTCTGTCTCATTACCAGTGCTCCGCCCGGGTCAGCGAGAACGAGCTCCTCAGACGTGTCTCGTGCCCTTTGGATACTCAAGGGACATCCACCCTGGAAAAAAGGTTTGAATTTACCAAGGATAATCTTGAATACTTTAAACTACTTTTTGATTACAGAATGCTAAGCAGACAGTAAAATTATCACATTAAAAAAAGGATAAAGACCCTTATTCAAATTTACTCCTATTGAATTATTTCAAGGAGAATAGAGCCTGGTTTATTTCTGGGGATGAAAGCAAGAAGCTCTCAGTCAAGGAAGCTTTCCAAAGAATGCGGGTGAGAAATGGAATTCACCGGGCTGGAGAGATGGCTCAGTGGTTAAGGCACTTGCTTCCAGTGCCTAAGGCCCCGGGTTCAATTTCCCAGGACCCACATAAGCCAGATCCACAAGGTGGTGGCCCTGGTGCTCTCTCTCTCTCTCTCTCTTTCTCTCTCTCTCTCTGCTTGAAAATGAATAAATAAAATATTTTTAAAAAGAAATGGAATCCACCCTTCCAGACACATTATTCCCCAAGTTCAGGATAAGCAGGCAGGGTTGTTGGGGAAAGTCTAGCAAATGAAATCTTGGTGAGTTATTAATCAACAAGATCCTTTTATGTGGAATGCTCACACACATGTATGTATGTGTGTATGAGAACACTAACATTCACATTGCCATCTAAAAGTGGTACCCCAGGACCAGTAAGTCTCTGAAATTACCAAAAATATTCCCCTTTCTTGGGTTTAAGAGAACTTGGACAGATGCACCAGAGAAAGAGAAAAGTCTGCATCTTATTCTCTTAAAATTGATTTTTAAAATGAAAACTGATTTTTTTAATTTAATAGTTATTGTCCATAATGAGTTACATTTTTAAAAAATAATTTTATTTATTTATTCAAAGCAGAGAGAGATAGAAGAGAGACAGACAGGTAGAGAGTGGGCACACCAGGGCCTCTAGCCACTGCAAATGAACTCCTTATGTATGAGCCACTTTGGGCATCTGACTTTACCTGGGCTCTGGGGAATTGAACCTAGGTTGTTAGGCTTTGCAGGTAAGCGCTTTAACTGTTGAGCCATCTCTCCAGTCCAAACCCTTTGGTTTTTACGATACTGTGTCACTGCTGTAGAAGTCATGTTTTATTACCATGTTGTATTGCAGTATCTGGAAGAGAGCTTTCATACTCTGCTCCCTAGTGAGTGCAGCACCCCTCCCTGCTTGCCTGAGGACCGAATGAAAAGGATGGACACATTGAATAAACAGTTTTAATTCCCAAAGGATGAACCCCCATTGCTGGCTGTCAGGGCCTGGAGATCCATGACTTCTGATTTTTCATTTTAGCTGAGCTCTTGGGAGATGGATTCAGAAGCAGTGCCAACTCTGTCCTGATGACAAGAAAGGACAGCTCTGTGTGTCTGTCTGTTGATCCACCAAAGCTCTTCAAGGAGAACCCTCTTTTACAATTCAATATTATAGTCCTGTTGTTATCAGCACCTTTTCAGTACTTAAAATAACTCTTTCATGAAATGACTTGTGTTTCGGATAAGCTTATCTGTTCCAGAAAATGGAGCAAAAATAGTAAAGGAAAAGCTAGTTGTAGACATGAGGGGTAGTTAAAAGAAAAGAAAAATAGAAAAAGCCTGGAACACTGGAAGAAAGCAAGCCTGGATTGTATGTAATATTTGTAAATTGTATTGCACACGGAGACTGCATATTCTCTTTGATCCCCTAGGTTTATCACATGTTTCCTTGCATGTATGTGTGCAATAGGAATGAATGGTATGTGTGTGTGTGTGTGTGGGGTGATGTGTGATGTGTATATGATGCACGTATACACTTGTGTGTGCACAAGTGCACATGCACATGTGTGTGGAGCCCAGAGGAGACTATAAGGTATCTGTATGTTTCTTGAGACAGTCTCTCATGAAACCAGCTGTTTATATGGATGCTATGGAATAGAACTCAGGGCTAATTCAGCCCTCTCAGACCCTCATGGGTGCTCAGTAGTGGCCCTGTCCACTGAGCCATCTCCCCAGTCCCCTGCCCCACCATGTTTGTTTGCCTTGATTAAGACATTGACGTTCTAGTGGGCGTTGATTTGAACAGCAGTGAACCCTGACTATAAAATATTTTGAGCAACTAAAACTTCATAATGAGATCTGAAAAAAAATGACAGGAAAGGATGATTATCATGATCAACTTCATTAACTCTGTTTTCTATTTTAAATCTAAACATGAAAATAAAAGCAATATGGAACTCATACACCATCTCTTGGGAATACTTTTTGTTTTCCTAGAAAATTAATTCGCAGCTGATTGAATTAGAGTGGAAAGACTCCAAGCAAATAGGCTTTTGTGGAAAAATAGGAGATGCAAAGCTTTACAAAAAGGAAGTAAATAGCTGTAAATGCCTTTTTATTTTTGCTTGTTGTACCATGCAGAAAGTTAATAATAGATCCAAGACTCCTCTTATATTTTAAAAGAAACTAATTGAATTCGTCAGTTTCTTAATTACTGATGAATTCAATTTTGGCAGAGCAGATACAGTCCTAGTGTGTGTAATCAATGCTTGCTTTTTCAGTATACTTTCTTGTTGGGCATCTTTGAAGGGATCCTGAAACATGTAACACATGCTGTTAGTACTGGGCTGTGTGGGGGAAGCCATTGTTATAATATAATCTTCATTCTGTTCATCCTGTCATCTAAAAAGGTTGATAGGAAGGCAGTCTTAAATAATGCAAATGAGTAAATAAAGCTTGCTGGGCACACAGGGAAGAATTCATTAAGTTAGAATAATCATCTTTATATTTTAGAAAATGGAATATTTTAATGGTTGAACTGTTTTAAATCCTATTCAATGATGTTTAAAACAATAATATTCCTGTGGGAGAATGGATAAAGGGCATGGATTAGCAATTTTCCACAGAAGTCTTATTGATCGGAGAAACCTAAAATCATAGTTAAGCTTCTTTAGTACGTAAATTTAGTACGTAAATCATTGTATGTACATTTTAAAAGAACCAATGTATTAACCTGTCAGAGTATTACCTTTTAAATGAAAAGACCTAAAGCCACCAAACCTGTAAAATAGCCTGGACAAACTATTGGTATGAATGCAAATTGTAACAACTCTTTGGAGAGCAATTTCTTGCATGTTTCACATATTTTAAAAAAGATTCACCATTGGGATATTGTTCAGTGGGCACAAGTACTTGTGGGTCTCAGATGGTCTGAGTTCAGTTCCTCAAGACCCACATAAACATCTGGGTGTGTTCAAGCAAGCCTATAGTCCCAGTGCTCTAGGGAATCTCTGGGGCTTGTGGTAGAATAATCACAGCTCCATGTTCAGAGAGAGACTTTGTCTCAAGGCAACATGCAAATGAGCCAGAGAAGATGAACACCTGATGCTCTCCTTTGGCCTCTGCATACTTGTAAGCACATCTGCACATGCAAGTTCATACATCACACACACACACACACACACACACACACACACACACACCTGCAAGCATGCACACACACCACACCGCACAACACTGTCTTGGTGTTTAACACAAGCCAAAAAAGTTTCAAATATTCGAACCCAGGAATCCAATTTTTGAGAGTCTCAAGACAAGAAATAATCCTCAAGATGTATTGGAAAAATGTACCATTATTTTAATACAGAAAAGTCAATAAGAATATCAATTAAAAGTTATATATTAGATGTGGTGTAGGGATGCAGATACACGCTGTTCAAATCTATCTGCAGGACAGAACTTGTTACCTTGGAGCTCCCGGGACTCAGCTGCAGGTATAAATGACTTTGGCAAACACCCAACACAACTGCACTGCTGCTTTTTGTAGAAACTTACCTTGTTCAAGGTCTCCTCAAGTCAGTCCACATCCATGGCTTACAGAATTGGAGGTATAATACCACTAATGCTCATCTGAACATGGGTATAATTCTAGCTGTGGGGCTCACTTGGGATGCACTGTGTTTGGTGTGGGGGCTGAGTCACAGCATGACTTTTTCTTCTGCTCCATCCAGCTTTCTTCCTTTTTCTTTCCTAGGTCACTCCTTCTTAAACAATATATACCGTAAACTGATACTGCTCCTATAGGTCAACCTGTGAAAGATAGGTACAACCAGTAACAAGTTACTAAGAGACTATGATGTAGAAATTTAAATGTTTCTCAGATAACATTTAGGCTAAAATAGAAAAAGTGTCTAGGTCTAATGTAACAAAAAGTAGATGCTTCCTCAAACATCTATCATCTATTTATTATCTGTAATCTCTCTCTCTCTCATCTAGCCCTCTATCTGTCATTTATCTCTATCTATCTATCTATCTATCTATCTATCTATCTATCTATCTATCTATCTATCTATCTATCTATCTATCTATCTATCTATCTATCTATCTATCCATCATCTGTCTATCTATCATCTATCATCTATCTATCTATCTATCTATCTATCTATCTATCTATCTATCTATCTATCATCTATCTATCTTACCTATTTATGACCTATCTATCATCTATCTATCTATCTATCTATCTATCTATCTATCTATCTATCTATCTATCTGTCTATTATCTATCTATCTATCTATCTATCTATCTATCTATCTATCTATCTATCATCTATCATCTATCTATCTATCTATCTATCTATCTATCTATCTATCTATCTTCTTTCTATCTGTCATCTAACTATCTATCTATCATCTAACTATCTTACCTATTGATCATCTATCTATCATCTATCTATCTATCTATCTATCTATCTATCTATCTATCTATCTGTCTGTCTGTCTGTCTGTCTATCATCTATCTATCTCTCTATCTCTCTATCTATCTATGTATCTATCATCTAACTATCTACCTATTGATCATCTATCTATCATCTATCTATCTATCTATCTATCTATCTATCTATCTATCTATCTATCTATCTATCTGTCTGTCTGTCTATCATCTATCTATCTATCTATCTATCTATCTATCTATCTATCTATCAATCAACCATCTGTCATCTATCTATCTATCTACCATCTAACAATCATCTACTATCAATCTATCTATCTCTCTGTCTTCTATCAATCTATGTACATCTATCATCAACCTACCAATCATCTCTCCATTTACCTACATATCTATTTGCCATGCTTTGAACTGAAGTGTTCTTCACAAGCTTATGTTTTGCATGTTGGTCCCCAGCTTTTGGTACTATTTTGGGAGGCTGTGGAGCTTATAGAAAGGGGGTGGCTGGCTGGAGGAGGTAGTTCTGAATATAATGCCTGGCCTCTGGTTCTAGCCTTCATGGCTTCCTCATCTTTCTTCCATGATGAAAACAGTTGCTGCTACTTGCTTTTCCCACCATGAGCATTTCTTCCCATCATGCTGTCTCAGTCATGGTGGCTTGAAACCCTCTGAAACTGTGAGCCAAAATAAATCTGTATATATATACAGGGAGATATTTTTTCTGTTAATATTCTTTCTGTTAACAATGAAGTCTTTCTCTTAGAGGGAAGAAGCTTGGTCTACTTTTCTGTGGTCTCTTTCCCAATATTTAGCACAGTTCCAGGCACATAGCAGGTGTTCTTTATGCAATGAAATAGTAATCAATGTAGACATTACTACTACTAACTTCATACCATCTCCTATTCTTGTCCTTAAATCTACCCAGTAAGCTTGGTTTATTTATAGGACTATTTCTGTTTCAGTCTCTCTCTATAATTTGTACATTTATAGTCCAGGCTCAGATCATCATTAGATTACTAGAGCCTTCTGGAAATTTTCTATGCAGCTAACCCATGTAGCTGTGTGGCTAAGAGAATGTGATCTGTTGAGCACCTCTGCTGGCTCTGCGGCTCATAAGCTATAGACTGGCTGGTCCCCATTTATTTGAAGTTGTAGAGTATGTCTTTCAAACAAGAGGGTATGTAGGAAAAGATGAATCACATTCATTTCAATATAAATTATAATTTTTTAAAAAATATTTTGTTTATTAATTTTAAAGCAGATAGATGAGAGAGAGAGAGAGAGAGAGAGAGAGAGAGAGAGAGAGAGAGAGAGAGAGAGAGAGAGAGAGAGAGAGAGAGGCAGAACCAGGGCCACCACCTTGTGGGTCTGGCATATGTGGGTCCTGGGGAATTGAACCCAGGGCCTTAGGCACTGGAGACAAGTGCCTTAACCGCTGAGCCATCTCTCCAGCCCTTTAAATTATAATTTTTAAAAAATTGGTTTTTGTAACTGATGCTATAATCAAACTCCAAGTTGGGGCCGAGGAATAAAGATGATACGGAAAGTCTGATTGATGTTGTGTCCTTCATGTTGGCTTATGAGAAGGTAATAATAACACCTGGTTTTCTAAAGTGCTAATTATGGAGAACTGCAGAACAGAATTGTGTTAGTTTCTCTAAGGTATGAGAATTCCCTGATACATGAGGTGATAAAAACATCATTTGTTATTTGTTGAAATTGGTTTTTAGCCAGAATTTAGACATACTGATATTGCCCTGCTAACATTCTTTTTTTAATATTTTATTTATTTATTTGAGAGAGAGAGAGGCAGACAGAGAGAGAATATGGGCACACCAGGGTCTCCAAGCCACTGCAAATGAACTCCAGACACATGCACCCTCTTGTGCATCTGGCTGTATATGAGCACTGGGGAATCGAACTCTGGTCCTTCTACATTGCAGGCAAATGCCTTAATCACTAAGCCATCTCTTCAGCCCCCTGCTAACATTCTTAAACATGAAATCTTAAATGTGG
>PVHP010043455.1:0-14924 GCA_004024765.1 Zapus hudsonius
CCTCAGTAACTACACACTTGAGACATGAGAGCCCGGCTGAAGAATGAGCTATCCATGGTCCCTTACCACAAAGACTGATCCAGAAGGCCCACGGAGGAGGATATCCAGCTGACTGGGGATGGGGAAGGGGGGCAACGGGGAATTGGGGATAACAACTCATGGTTGGCCCACTAAACAATGTAACTCATTATGAACAATAAAAAAAAATTAAGTTTTGTTTGTCAGGTTGATGGATTCAAAAGTTTCCATTGTGCCGGGCTTGGTGGCGCGCGGGCCTTTAATCCCAGCACTTGGGAGGCAGAGGTAGGAGGATCACCATGAGTTCCAGGCCAGCCTGAGACTACATAGTGAATTCCAGGTCAGCCTGGGCTAGAGCGAGACCCTACCTCGAAAAAACAAAAAAAAGAAAGAAAAAAAACCAAAAGTTTCCATTGTTATTAAATATAGCTCCCTGGGGTAGTAGCACAAACCTTCAATCCCAGCACTAGGGACGCCAAGGATTACAAGGAGTTTGAGGGTAGCCTGATACTACATAGTGAATTCCAGGTCAGCCTGGGCTAGAGCAAGACCCTACCTCAAATAAACAAAACCAAAAGAGAATTATAGCTTGATACATTACTTTGTGGCTCATGAAAATTACAAAAAACAATTCATAGTTTTCTTAGCAGAACAAGAAAGTGCAATTGACTCTTATTAATTGCTACAATACTATTGATTTCACTCTATTCTGAGTTCCATTCACTATTCCTAATTTCATTCTTTTAAAAATATTCCATTTATTCATTTTTCAAGGAGAGAGAGAGAGAGAGAGAGAGAGAGAGAGAGAGAGAGAGAGAGAGAGAGAGAGAGGCACCAGGGCCACCACCTTTTGTGTCTGGCTTATGTGGGTCCTGGGGAATTGAACCCGGGGCCTTAGGCACTGGAGGCAAGTGCCTTAACCACTGAACAATCTCTCCAGCCCTCCTTTTATTAAAAAAAAATAGCTTGTATATATTACATATCTTTCATTCTGGCATTTCCAAATATAATTTGTTTTAGTTGATTCTCATCTCTTCCTCTCTTCAACCCTTCTTCCCCCAATTCCTTTCTCTTCCCTATCCTTCTCTCTTCTGTTTGCAGGCCACATGTGTCCTGTCCCTCTTGCCTCAGCTACCCATGGCTACCATTCTGCCTTTGTAAGATTGATCCGCTGTTGCCCCCACATGTTCATAGATATTACAACCTAGGATCTACATCAGAGCAAAGACTGGATTTGGGTGTTTCTGAGTTTGGGTCCTTCACTCAATATAATTCCATCCAGGTTTATCCATTTTAATTCTATTTTTTGAAGGAACATTAAAAGTTACACCTGAGCTCTTATTTAGGAAAATGTACTAACATGCCATCATTGTGGGTGACAAATGGCAAGTGCTTCAAAACTAAGGAAAATTTCACTTCTTCAGCACTGTCTTCTTTACTTTTCTAACATTCTTCTTTGAGTTCCCTTTATATATCTAGTTTTTAAAATTAATATTTTCTAAAGCAAACCAGTGGTTCTAAAGAACATCTGTATTATGACTTCAACATTTAGTGAAATTCTACTTATTAAAATCAAATATTTTCCTATAAGTATTGTGGCTGCCACTGAAGAAGGGAAGGAAGACAGATCTGATTTAGAATGTTCCACTTTACCTGGAACAGTATGCTTTAAGGATTTTGGATTTATTTGAGTTATGCCACTTCTTTAACCTAGAGTATCATGAAAATAACTGTCTATATTAAAGTCAGATAACTGTAAGTGTAAGCATGTATGAGTGAGTGTGTGTGAGTGTGTGTGTGAGAGAGGGAGAGAGAGAATTTACTTATTAAAAAACTATATTTACTAGAGTGCCTGTCCTTCAAAGCATCCTACCAAACACAAAGCAGATTTTTCTACAACATTACCATGATAAAGTGATATATTTTACAAAATAATTATCAATTAAAATGGTATTCCAACAAGCAGCAATGGTACATAAAAATCTATGTTGCATCAACTATGTTTAATAGCGCTTATTCCAAAAACTAGCCAGTTTGAACAAAATGGAAAAATCATATCTAAGCATGGTATCATAAAGTCATTTTGTTTTTTCACAGTAGAGTCTCACCATTGCCCGGGCTGACCTGATACTCACTCTGTAGTCACAGGCTGGCAAGGAACTCACAGTGATCCTCCTACCTCTACCTCTAGAATGCTGGGATTAAAGTCGTGTGCCACCACACCCAGCTCATAAAACCATTTGCATGTATGAGAACAATCTATAAACATGGACAAGCAAGGGCAAGACCAGAGTTCTCCATCACAGCCCTGTTGCATTCTTGCTGGCCTGGCTCAAAAGTTCAACATTCTCCATCTTGTGGAATAGACTGGAATCTGTAGTTAATAAGAGGGGTGTCCAGAGAACATTCCCAATGTTGTGTACTACCTTCCATGAAGTTTCCATAATGCTCCTCTCTGTCTTGACCCACCCTGGATTCTCATACATGTTAGTTGCTGACCTTTGCTGAGGGGTCACCCGCCTAATTAACACATCATGAAATTGAAATCAATTTTTCAGATTTTTTTTAGAATGCAAGGACAGTGTTCTTTGAGGAGAGCAAATAGATTACATTATATATTTATTATTTTCAATTGTGTCACTGTAAACATGGTTCATTTTTCCTTTGCTGTATGCAAACTAAATCATACATGGACTTGAAGAAAGAGGTGAAGAATAAATTAGGTATTAGGTTTTAAAAGAATAGATACTCAAAATTTTACCATTTAATGTGTAATGTAAACATTCATTTGTGGTCTGTTTAAAACTGGAGACTTGGGTTCACAGAATAGCTCAATGATAAAATGCTTGCTTTATATGGAAAAGACCCTGGTTTAAATAAATCCCCATCACCACAAAGCAAAACTAAAAGCATGAAACTCAGATATAAAGTGTATATATATATATATATATATATATATATATATATATATTCAAGACTAAAATTAAATAAGGTATTATAACTTTATATAGCTCAATGGTTTATGAAATTTTGACAGGTAAGTAATGGAGACATATTTCTTAGTGATATAATATGTTGTGTTTGCTTTTTTCTATAAATTACTTAATTTGTTCCTTGCTGGGTGTTTCTATTGCTTCCAACTTCAGCAGCATGTTGGTAGACAACAGCTACATTTGCATTTGGTTTTCAGTTTCGTTTGGCAACTCCACACTCTGACTCAGAAGAGACAGTTCTGTATTTGCTGATGGAAGTGTAAATTGGCACAAATATTTTGAATGACAATTTAGAAATTAGTATCATAAGATTTTAAAAATAAAATTCTCATACAGGATTCAACAATCCTTTCAACAACATATTCTGTTGAAAAGAATAGATAATATTAAAGGTATATAAAATATCAGGAAAAAATCAAGTTAAAAGACAGACTAGGGAATAGGAGAAAAACTTTAGGAGTTAAGAATCTAACATATGACTAAAATCTGGAACAAAAAGAACTTAAGTATCTATCAAGAAAACAAACAATGCCATCAAGAAAAGAGCTAATAAAATAAATAGTCCTTAAATTATCAAATATCTATGGCCAATAAACATATGTGAAAAGATTAATATTTTTAGATATTAGGGTAATGCACATTGAGGTATCAATAAGATTATATCTCTTGCTCCATTCAGAATGTCTGTAGTTAAGAAAAAAATATCAACAAATGTTGCCAAGGAATGAAAAGTGATCCCTTAAACACTGCTGATAGAAATATAAATTATTTCAGCCACATTGAAATCTAGTGTGGACGTTCCTCTAAAGAGTAAAAATAGAACTACAATATAATCCAGCTGTACCACTCCTGGGTATATCCTGAAGGACTCTGAATCACATTCCACACAGACACTTGCACAATTGTGTTTCCTGGAGCACTATTCACAGTAGCTGGAACAGATACCTTCTCATTACTGGGAAAAACAAAACAAAACAAAACAACAACAACAACAACAAAAGAACCCTACCAGAAGTAGCTTCATTTCGCCTGAAAGTTTCAAGGTGAATATCATAACAGCGAGACTACTTCACATCTTTCTGTTAACATCAGGGAAGAAGCAGCAATAGTGAGCTCTGCTAGCACTGGTAAGTGGAGCAGGATTCTAAAATCCCAAGGCTCACCTCACTGACACACCTCCTCCAGGAAGGTATCACCTCCCCAAAGGCTCCATCTCCTAGGGATTAAAAACATATGGGGCTATGTATGGGTGGTATATTTTATTCAAGCCCTCACATTAGCCAAGTTAGGCATTCTGCCTGTGTCTATAAACAGATGAATATATATATGTATATAAATATGTATATATGTGTATATCTGTGATTTGTATACACAATAGAATTGTATTCAACCATAATGATGAAAATTGATTTGTTTGTAAAAATGGATGAAACTGGAATGCACACACTCACACATGCACATGCACACACACAAATGCACATACACGTACATATGCATGCACACACATGCACAGGCACACAGGCATGCACATGCAAACACACACATACACAGGCACACACAGCACACACACATGTACATACATACACATGCACACACAGCACACACACATGCACATGCACATACAACTCTCACATCCACATGCGCACACACACATACACATGCACATACACACATGCACACACATAGCATACACACATGCACTCACATTCACATACATATGCATGCACACACATGCACACACACATGCATATGCACACATGCATGCACACACACATACACATGCACACACAGCGCACACACATGCACACACACATGCAAACTCTCACATGCACATGCACACACACACAGTATACACACACATGCACACATGCACTTGTACACATTTGTTAATACACAAACACTTATTCAGGCCTACCACACACACATAAAAATAATAAAGTAATAAATCTTCGATGAGAAAATGGTTTGGTTATTAAAACATTTGTCTGCAAAGCCTGACAGCCTGGATTTGATTCCTGGTACTCATGTAAAGCCAGATGCACAGAGTTTTATATGTGTCTCAAATTCATGTGCAGTGATAAAAGGCCCTGGTGCACCCATATTCATTCTTTTTCTCTCTCTTTCCCTCTGTCTCTCTCACTACCCAACTTATCACAAATAAAATTATTTAAAAAATATTTCATAGAATTATTTATATTACTATATTTAGATATTTTCAAAAGAAAATATGATAAAAGCAAAATTTCTTAATGGATAGCTAATATTTTGATGCTACCAACATTAAAGCTACAATATGCTGAGAGTTAATAATAATACCTTACCTTAATGTTTACTTTTATATGAGTAGAGAAAAATTGGATGTAATAAAATTAATTTATGCTCAAAAGAAAATATTTTCTAAAATAAGACATCAAATTTATGATTTTTCATCATTGTCATAGTTATCATTTATTTTTAAAAGTTGAAGCAGGAGGAAGGACCTGAATTCAATTACCCAGTGCCCATGTAAAGTCAGAAGCAAAAGGTGGTGCATGTATCTGGAGATCGTTTACAATGGCTGGAGGCCCTGATGTGTCCATTGTCTCTCTCTATCTCTGCTTCTTTTTCTCTCTCACTCTCTCTCAAATAAGTGATAAAATATATTTTTAAAAGTTGAAGTATAATTCCAAATATAATAAAAGAAAAATATGTATTCAATTTTGAGATGCTAAATCTGTGTAGATATTAATAATGACAATATTTGCATTAACAAAGGAAAATTGTCTAAACCAACTTCCAATGCAAATTTAATATTAAAGAGAAAATCCTAAGCAAGACAGTAAATCTAAAATTATGTTTGTTTAAAAGAGATGTTAATGTCAAATGAATGTAAATATTCCTGACAGTTACTATGTACTTATTAATAAAATAGAAAAAAAAATAAATAAAATAAAGACAAGTAATTTCAGAGCTGTGCATATCACATTAACATATCAAGATATTCAGTATTTTGTATACCAGTAACTAGTAGCTGGGGGCTATAGAGATGGCTCAGTGGTTGAGGTGCTTGCCTGCAAATCCCTGTAAGCAATAACAGATTCAGATGATATACTGTTGATTTATTTGATTGGGAAATATGTAAGTACTATCCAAACTTCATTGTTTTTAGAAGAAATAAAACTTATGTGCTATCATTACAAATGTGTCACAGTGCATGTAACCTGTTTTAAAAATAACTCATTCATTGTCAAAATGTTAATCAGGTTCATAGCAGGAAAGCTAAGTAAAAAATAAAGCAAACAAATTACTACTGACAGAAAAAAAAGATTAGCCATAACTATGCATCAAATGAACACACCCATAATAAACGTATTGTATAGATAAGACATCAATTTTGTTAATTATGCTTCAATGGGACATTTCCTGGGCAGAAACAATTTGCTAAAACTCACACAAAAAGGATTTATAATTATAATCTTACATTGGTAGTTTAGACTACATAAATTTCCTATGAATGTAAATATGATCATTAAAACTTTTTACACACTACATAATAAACTCAACAGGCTCACATTTATTAAACATATGGAGTAAAAACCATGTTTGATAACCTTTATAAACAGAAAACACCTGACATAGATGGATTCCCTACTATGTTTTATCACACATTTGAGGAAGAAAGGATAGTTGGTCCTGGAACAACTTAAGGATTAGATTTGCTCTTCTCTTCTGCAGTTGAAAATCTATGCATATCTTTCACCACCTCCAAACCTTAACTACTTGAAGCCCACTGTTGACCTGAAGCTTATCAGAAGCATAACAACTGATTAGTACATATTTCACATGTTACACATCACACAGTGAGAAATATGTGAGAGCCATGTGTGCTAAGTTTTTATTGCTATGTACAATTTACTGGATAGGAACTGGCCCTGCACAGATTATAGCACCACATGGTGTTGTAAGGAGATACAATACTTGAGTACCAGAAATAGCTGTAGAAGGCAGCCCCAAGAATATTACTACAGTTCAATATGTAGTAAGGTAATGAAAAACAGTTATGATCTAAAACTGCATCTTTTACATTTTTTATATCTCTTTATTAATGCTGCCATGTGTGGTCTGTGTTTGTGTGCGCAGGAGTTACAAACGTTAGCTTTTAATGGTAGATTGATACATATTTTATGATAACAAATGCTAAAATTATTATATATATACATTTTATACATTCAGAACATACTTAACTTTTTCTGTTATCTTCAATAGTTCTAGATAGTATAATTTATCTGAGTTTTAAAAATTGTTCTAATTTTCAAAATCTATATATGCAGATTTTAATTTATGACATTCTCAAAAATAATCTTTATGTATATATATATATGCAATGTTATTCAAGAGTCAAGCACATAATTCTCTGTTGATATTTGAAATGACAGAAATTAAAGCAAAACACATGATGCTAAAAGATAAAACCATACTAATATAGCTAATGAATGCCTAAACAAAAGCCTCAGCAAAGTATGACCAAATGAAGTTTAATAATAGTTGCAATATATAATATTCATAATTATAGACCATGACCAATAAATATTTACTTCAGCTATACAATTTGTGTTTAAATTTGAAATCAATTAATACAACACAGGAAATCAAAAGCTAAAAGTGATACAAACACACCCATAAACACAAGGGAAAGAGGAAAAAAGGCAAAAGTGAAAAACTACATGTTCACATAAACAAATAAACAAGAAAATTGACAAAATACAACATTGATGATTGAAATTTTCAGGAAATTAACTTAGTTAATGTAAAATATATCTACAAAATATACTACCACCATGCTTTTTTTAATATTTTTATTTATAAATAAATAATAAATAAAGACAAAGAAAGTGAGATGGGAGGGAGAGAGAAAGAGAGAGAGACAGAGAGCGAGACAAAGAGAGAAAAGGCATTTCATGGCTTCTAGCCACTGCAAACAAACAAACTCGGGGTTTACTTAGGCACAGCTTTGCATGTAAGTGCCTTAACCACTTCATGGAGACATTGCTCCCTCCCCTCAGCAACAACACACAAAGGGGTGGGACCAGGCTACCTCTAATTTTTTTCCAGGCTACTTCTTGAGCTAATCATAACCCCCTACCCCATGGACTGATCTCATACAACCCCCAAAGTGGCCCCCCAGTGGGTTAGTGACAGGGATGAGGGAAATGAGGGTACCGTCATAAGATTTGCTCATACAATGTATCTAATTATCGGTAATAAAAAACTTGAAGTATGCCTATTGAAAATGTCAAGATATTCATCTCACCACTTCTTTTTCAGGACTATAGTAGAGTATTACAGTACTGGATAAAGCAATAAGGCAAATTGTATATAGACATATGAAACAATAAAGTGAAAAGATTAAAAAAAACCCTCTGAAGACAAATGATTACAAGAATGATATATATTAATTAATCATTTAATCAACTTATAAACAATGGTTGAATTTAAATTTAGAAGCACAATACTATTCATATGAGCACCCCAGCATGTATATTCTTTCATGATTTCTCAACAATGTATTAAACTTGCTACAACAGAAAACAAACAAACAAATAAGGGAACAAAAGAAGACCTGAGTAAGTGGAGTGATATTTCTTGCCCTTGAACTGTGAACATAGTGGTTTAGGACAAAGGGTGCAATTCCTTAGAAAAGCCCTTTGGATTTGATCTCTGGCAGCGGGGTTGGGAGAGAATTGTCTTTCCAGTTTAATCTATTGATTCACTGTAAGCTTAAAATCCCAGTAGGTTATTGCTGTCACGATCAAAAACTGGATTCTCAACATTCTATGCAAAAATGAAAACCTTAGAACAGCCAACACAATTTTAAAGAACAAAATCAGAAAATATACATTACCTGACTTCTAGACTTACCATAAAGCTACAAGAATCAAGATAATATCGAGCTGGCAGAACAATGCAAGACAAGTAAATTTACAAGAAAGAATAGGGTCTAGAAATAGGTCCACGCAAATTGACAGTTTATTCTTTGATAGAGGAACTAAAGGCAACATAATGAAGAAAAATAACTTTTTGACAAATGTTGGTGGCAAACCCGGACATCTACATGCAAAAAAAAAAAATTAGACACTTCACAAAACCTAACTCAAAATGGATTATAGGCCAAAATATGAAACACAGGACTATTAAACTCCTAGAATATGACATCAAAGAAAGCCCAGATGAAGCTGGATATGGATTCCCTGCTGTGATCCCTGTGAGCACTGGAGGCAGAGGCAACAGGATTGAAACTTCAAGGCCAGTTTCATTGAGAAACATTGTATCAAACAGGTGGCATTGGCAAAGGCCTATACAATCAAAAAAAATCAGACAAACTAAATTTCATTAGAACAAGAAGATTAAACAGTCAAAAATATGTGAAAAGATACAACTGCGGAATGATCATTATACGAAATATACAGAGAACTCTTAAAATGAATAAAATTAAGAAAATGATTGGTATAATAGGCGCCAGAAACCATAAGAGTCCTATCATCAAAAACATGTATACCCAGCCAAACAGCTTATGAAAAGAAACTCACATCATATCATCAGAGAAGACTGGAAAAAATAATGCATAATTCTAAATACCTATTAGAATGGCGACACTTCTAAGTACCAACACAAAATACTGGCTGGAATGGCCAACAAAATGCTAATAGGAAAAACATGTCATAACAATTTTGGAAATGTTTGACATTCTCTCACAAACTTTTTTTTTTTTTCTTAAGGCATAATTTGATTTTTTTTCTTTTTTAAGTTTTTATTGATGGCTTCCATAATCAAAGACCATAAACCATTATGATTCCCTTCCCACTCTCCCTCATATCTCTTCCCCCTCTCAATTAGTCTCTGTCTTGTTTCGGTGTCTTCATCTTTTCCTCCCATGATGTGTTGATATTATCAGGCACTGTGAAGTCATGAATATCAAGGCCATTTTGTGTCTGGAAGTTTGCACTGTAAGCAGTCCTCCCCTTCCTTTGGCTCTTACAATCTTTCCTCCACCTCTTCTGCAATAGATCCTGAGCGTCGGGAAGTGTGATAGAGATGTCCCCGTGCTGAACGCTCCACTGTTATTTCTTCTCGGCACTGGGGTGTCTTTTGTGTTGTCCCAGTGGTCACCACCATCTCAAAAAGAGAAGCTTCTCTAGACAAGAGTGAGAATAGCATTATTGTATGGATATGCTTAATTTTTAATAAAAAATGCTTGTAAGTGAGTTTAGCCAGACAACAGCAGGTGTTACTTCCCTAGGGTTCATGACCTCCCCACTATAGGGTTTTGACTAGGTCTTCAGTACCAGGCATGCTTTCCCTCCTGTGGAACGGGCAGGCCTCCAGTTCAATTAGATAGCAATTGGTTTCCCCCACAGTTGCCCCAGTTGGCACATTTGGCCTGGCTGGCCAGTCCTAAGGCTTGCAAGGTCCACTCCTGTTCACCACCATTAATGACTTCTCTCTCCCATAAGGCTGCATGCAGCCATAGCTCGCTAACTGGGAGGAGGTTTCCTGCTCAGCTCTGAAGCCTATGTGGTCTTTTTTTTTTTTGTGGTCTCACAAACTTAAACATATTCTGACCAGGGATCATTCTTATATTTACTCAAAGAAATTGCAAATCTATGCTCACATATGGATTAGTTATGTTCCTTGTGGTTATAACAAAATGCCTGCCAAAAACACCTTAAAGAAAAAAAAAGGGCTTAATTTTGGCTCAAGTATATAAAGGGATACATGGGAGCCTGAGACAGCTCATCTCATTGCTCCCTGTGAGCAAAGAGAGATGAATGCTGGTGCTCAGCACACTTGCTCCTCAGTCCTGTGACATGTGCATTGGATTTAGCCACCAACGTTCAGATGGGGCTTCCTTTCATTGTGAAACCCCTGAAAATGGAGAGAATCCCAGAGCCAGATAAGTTGGATAAGCCATGATACATTAAGAGAATGGAATACTATTCATCACTAAAAGAAAATAACCTATCATTTCATCAAAGTCAGATGAAACTCAGATGCATAAGTCAATGAAGCTAATTTGAAAAGACTACATGCATTATATTTTCAAATATGTGCTGCCAATATAAATATGAGGTCACTATGAAGACAACTAAAACTGTTTGTGGGCTGGGGAAAGAGGATTTTTAGGGTGCTAAAATATTTTCTAAGAAACCATAATGATAGATACATGTGTGTTTTAATTCATAGACTATACAATGCCAACAATGGATTCTAATTAATATTATAGATTTGGGTGACAAAAAAGCAACAGTTTAAATTCATCACGTGTAATACGTGTACCACTCCACTGGGAGATATCAAGATTGGGAAGCTGTGAATGTGGGAGGCACTGGTTATATGAGAAATCTTTGTAAGTTCCTGAAAAATTTGCTAAAATTGCTCTGTAAGCGAAAAAGAGACTTGCTTTTTCAAGAAGCAGAAACCTAAACCTAAATGTTCATGACTGACATAACAGCTAAGTAAATTTGATAGATATAATTATTTTATATTATGCAAGCATGAAAAAGGTTGAGTTTAATTCATAGACATTGTGTTCAATAGACGTCTAAAATATGTACTTTAGCACAGAAAGTAAAGTGGAAAATAAATGTGCTATGATTACATTTTATAAAGCACAAATCCAAAACTTAAAAAGTATATTCGTGTTTTAATTCATATAATAATGGTAGATGTGAATGAATCAGAAAACATTCATATTTACTTTTTTTAATATGCATAAGCCAGGTGTGGTTGTGCACACCTTTAATACTAGCACTCAGGAGGCAGAGGTAGAAAGATTGCCACATGTTCAAGGCCAGCCTGAGACTATGGTGAGACCCTGACTCGAAAAACAAAAAAAAAGTAATGATAATAATAATAATAATAATAAATATATGCGTGATCATTTTGCAAAGACCAATGATATGAAAGAGTTCAGATTTCTTTGTTGTTAAAATACACATGCATAGTTTTCTTTGAAAGAGGGAGAGGAGTTCTTGAAGATTGAACCTAGGACCTTGCAATTCTATGCGTGTATCTACCATTGAACTGCTTCCCAAGTCGTCTTTTACTCCCATCTTTTGAGACAGACCTGAGTTCCACAGGATGACCTTGAACCCACTCAAAAACCCATGAGGCTTTGAACTTGCAATCCTCCCACATTACCACCCAAGTAGTGTAGTTGGAGATACAGACCTGTGCTACCAGGCCTAGATTTTTACTAGATTTGAGTAAAATTATTTCAAACTTCTTGAAAATATTGATACTGCTTAAAGTATGCCAACATGCAATTAGTATAGACATAGCAGAGTGCCAAAATGTTAAACAATGTAAACCATGATGGAAGACAACAAGTGACGATAAATTGACCTTTCCATACAATGATCTGTGGCAACGTATCACATCTAATTACTACATATGGATCTAGAAGAATAATGTTGTGGTTTTAATAATCACATAAGGTTGCGAACATGAATATTGTACACTGAGTAAAAATAAGAATCAGAAACCAATCTACAAAGGGTTGGGTAAAGGGCCATGCTTATCTCTGCTTGTATTTTCTAGGTATCCACACAATTGCAATGTCCTAGTGTAGTTTGAACATAGCATAAATTATCACAAAGTTATCTAGCCAATCATGCAATTAATGTGAAAGGAAATTCTATATAAATCAATCTTTTTAGCTCAGCTCCAACCAATGAAAATGGAATTTTCTCATATAAAGATTTATGCATCAATTTATCAAGCACTGGGGTATCAGGACTAGTGCTAGGGATCAGTCAGTAAAACACCTGATGTAGTCTCATGATGTCTTGAGTTCAGATTTCCAGCTGTGGCATTACACAATTGCCATGGAGGTGGAGAGAGGGAGATCCTGGAGTTTGCTGACCAAACTGGGTGTTTGAATCACCCAGGTGCAGTGTATGAACCTGTCTCAAAAAATAAGGCACACAGCAAAGCCACAACAGCAAGAGGAAAGTGGAGTTTCATTTATTATTATTATGAATTTACGAGTTTAGGAATTGATGCCAGAGGGCCAAACATAGAAAAGGCATTGGCCCATAACCCTGGTTACAAAGGGGTTTTATAGCAGGGTACAGAGATGTGTATGTGACATTACATATGCAAGTTAATAAACAAGGAAGCTGATGCCTAAACCTAAGAAGGTACACATTTGCAATGAATGGGTTCCAAGGAGCTCAGGTAATTCTCCACAGGTATTCTCCATTCTCATTCCCTCCCTATCTTCCTTATCACTGTTAAAGCAGTTGCTTCTTTGTCTCATTGAATTTCAAAGCTCTGATAGTCTCTCTCTCACATCAAGCTATGTGACTGGCCATCTGTGGCTACTAAACTGAGGACTGTAGAATGTGACAGCAAACAAATGTCTACAGAATGTAATGATGAATAAAGGGGAAGGACAATAAGCTAACTCTCATAGGTCCCTAGTTTGTTCTCATAAACCCTACATGTTAGCAACAATGGACCAGGAACACAGCTGGCAAAAGTCAAGTGCCCTGACCTGGGTCACAAGACTGGGGAGTAAAACCCACAACCAATGCCAATCATTTTGTGAGGTGAATAATGAGAGTGGCATTTTACTTTCCCTAATTCTTCACATTATTTTATTTATTTATTTACTTATTTGAAACTCTGTGTGTACAGTCTTGTATTGGTAAGCCCCATTCCCCTCTTTCCTGCCTCTATTCCACTGAGTACCCCCCCCCAATGGGATTGCTAGAATGATCCATGGGATGGAGGGCTATGAATTGCGCAAACATCAGACTTTTTTGGGGGTAGGGAAGAGGAGACAATGTCTCTGGATATTCCCCCAAAATGGCTCTTGCAATCTTTCTGGCCCCTCTTCCCTGACGTTCCCTGAACCATTGTGGGTGAGTTTTAAGTCTGCTTTTCTGTTGAAGATTTAAGAGTCTCTGCATTTCTACTTTGTACTATTTTCAATAGCCCAGGATTCTGTCACCATTACCCTTTCGTAGGTTGTCAGGCTTGCTGTGGAAGGAACATTCTTGCTTGTCTCACCACTTCCTCTGTGATTTCACCTTATGATAAACCAAACAGTCACCAATCCAACCTGAAACTCAAACAGGTAACTCATTTAATGGATTCTATATAAGGAAAGGGGACATGCGTTAGTTAGATGACTAGATATATAGTTATAGGATTCCAAAATTATATGACGTGAAAGAGGGAAGGTGCCAGAAACATGATTCTAAAATGAAGTCTGACTGAAACGGATTTCTGTTTCTAACTGCAGAATTGTGTGGCCAAATATTTTTAGGCCTTGAATAAGATTCCTCTTTTCTGTAAATATTTTAGGTAAAAACCTCACACACATGACAATATTCATCTTTTATATATGCATAAACTTCCCTCACACATCTTATGGCTGACACCTTTCGTGTTTCCTTTGGGTGTATAATAATTTGTTTGGCTTTGGTTTGCAATCATGACTCAGGAATAATATAGTTTTCCTTTGATTTCCCCCTCTTAAGTCCAGAGACTTCTTTTTATGAAAGGCATTTTAAGATAATTGGGCTGTGCTATTGATAACTTATGTGTTGTGTAAAAAGTAAGTCAGAGGCTGGTGTGATGGATGTCTCAGCTGTTAAGATGCTTGCTTGCAAAGCCTGAGGACCTGGGTTCAATTTCCCAGTACTCATATAAAGCCAGATGGCACATGCATCTGGAGGTCCTTGTGTGCCTCTCCTTCTCCTTCTTCTTCTACTTCTTTTTCTTCTTCTTCTTCTTCTTCTTCTTCTTCTTCTTCTTCTTCTTCTTCTTCTTCTTCTTCTCTTTCTCCTTCTCCTTCTCCTTCTCCTCCTCCTCCTCCTTCTTCTTCTTTTTCTCTTTCTTCTCCCTCTCCCTCCTAATCCTTCCTCC
>PVHP010043456.1:0-14528 GCA_004024765.1 Zapus hudsonius
AGGAGGATATACAACTGATCAGGGATGGGGAGGGGGGGAATTGGGGAAGTCGGGATAACAACGCATGGTTTGCCCACTAAATAATGTAACTCATTATGGACAATAAATATTAAATTTAAAAAAAAATAAACAATTAAAAAAAAATATGATTCCAGTAAGGAATAGTTGAGTGGGTCAAAGTCTAAGAGGTTTTCTTCTTGCAGAACTGTCTGAGGGCTTTCTGCTTCTCAGCTCTGAGCTTTCCACTTCTCTGGCTACTCCTCTGAAGTTCCTCGAGAATGCATTGCTCAACAGAGACCCCACAGGGTTGCTATCTCAAAACACATTGCCACATGTCCCTTGCATGATCTAGACAGTGGTCCTTTCTTCCGGAGCAGTAGATAAGTGAAGATAGAACAAAGCTGTCTCCTCAATCAGGATTAAAAAAATACTCAGCAGTCTGGGGAGTGTTTTTATATTTGATGCCAAAACAAGACTATGCATAGTGCTTCAATGTCTCATCATGGGCAGGGGAAATTGCTCAGTGATTAAAACACCATCATAGGTTGGGGTTATGGCCCAGTGGTTAAAGGTGCTTGTTTGCAAGATCTGCTGGCTGGTCCAGGTTTCCAAGCACCCACATAAGACTGGACACGTGTCTAGTGTTTGTTTGCAGTAGGTGGGAAGAGTCCCTGCAGCATGGTGGGGGTATACACACACACACACACACACACACACACACACACACACACACACACACACACAAGAATTTCTGCTAGTAAAATAATAACATCCTGGAAAAGCAGACCCAGGTATTGTATGAAGAATAATGCTTATATTTGGGGCAATAGAAGGAAAACTTCAATTTATAAGATAGGAGTTGGCTATAATGGCCTGCTATCTGCTATCAGTAAAACTTTATTCAAACACAGTGGTGCTCATTCATTTTGAGATTGTCTGGGACTTCTTTCACACTGCAATAGAGGAGTTGATTCATTCAGCAGAGAGCTAATGGTATTCAAAGTCCAGGTTGTGGCTTTGTGCCTCCCAACATCCTCCCTACTAGCATAGTCTGGGATGAAGACAAATGGCCAAACCTTTCCATTCTGTGGATGGGAAGACTGAAACCAGACAAGCTAGAGTTGAGGAGAGTGTCCAGGTTTACTGATGCTTGGGTTTCTGTTCCTTATATGCTAGTCATTCCCAGGAAGAGGAGGGAGGCTAGTCCTTCTTATTAAGAGGGAGGCTAAGGATTATCTGTACCTTAGATGCCAGCAACAACTAATTGGACATAACCATGTGGATGATTGTAGGAAGGTTTCTGGGCTCAGTGAGGGCTAATTCAGAAGCCCCTCACATAGGAACCTCATGTCTTTGAAAGTTATATCTCCACCTCCGTCTGTATGTGCCTGCGTGTTTTCACTGGGTGCTGTATTAGGCCTTCCTTAGAAACATGTCAGCCCAGAATCCACAGGTGATGGATGGATTCTATGCATGGTCATTCGCGTCTGTCTTAGCAGCTGCCAGGGAGAATTTTGCTGGAATTGGATTGTCAGTTAGAATAATCTTGATTTATGTCCATGGAGCATGGGTGATTAATGAAAAAGTCACAATGTTTGCCTTTTCTGACCCAAACTAAGTCTCTGTTTTCATGTTTTTTGTTTTGTACAGCTGGACAACCCAGATGAGCAAGCAGCCCAGATCCGACGAGAGCTAGACGGTCGTCTCCAGATGGCAGACCAAATAGCCAGGGTAAGAAACCTACTCAGATATTCACTGGGACAGGCCAAGGTCCCACTTAGTGAACACAGTGATTATTAAGGGCCTTCAGGAGGCAAAGATGAGGGACTTGGGGAGATAGCTCAGTCAGTAAGGCATGAGGGCCTGAGTTCAGATCCCCTGAACCCAGGCTTGCTTTATTTTTTGAAGCCAGACATGATAGCACATACTTGTAACCCCACCACTAGGGAGGTGGAGGCGGATGCATCCCTGGGGCTCAATGGCATCCATGTGGTCTGCTTGCTGAGCACACTCAAGATTGTTTTCTGATCTGTACAAATATGTGCACCTGTGCACACATGCACACACACATACATGCACTTATACACACATGCACACATATACACACATACACACATGAACACATGCACACGTGCACACATACACACACATACATGCACACATAAACACATGCACACACATACACACATAGACACATGAACACATGCACATGTGCACACATACATACACACATGCACATGCATACACACATACATACATGCACACATACACATATGAACACATGCACACGTGCACATGCATACACACATGCATACATGCACACATGTGCACACATGCACAAAAGAAGATAAAAGCTGAGAAGCAGAGAGGGAGAAGATGAGAACAAACGCCCTGCTGGTGCCCTCAGCCCTCCTGTGTCGAGCTGCACATTCCTATTTCCTAATTCCAGGGAATACAACTCTCAGGCTCCAACTTCCTACTCTCTTCTGAACGTTTCTACTTAGACATCTCTTGGCACTTGAAGTTGAGCGTGCCCAAGTTCTGGCTCCTTATCTTCTCCTCCCACTTATATTTACTACCTAAACACCTACATTCACTGAGCCTCCTGTAGTATAGATCCGGCACCATAGATAAAGTCATTATCAGCTTCCCTTCCTCCACACTCCCAGCTGCCCAACTCTTTGCTGCTTGGCTTGCACCAACTCTGATGTTCTCATCCAGCCCCATCTAGGCTCTAGTGGGTGTACCAGCTCTAGTCCTGGGTCTCTGCCTCTCCTGTACCCAGTTGCTAGGCTAAAACTCAAAGTTGAGCATCTCAAAACACATCTTCGAAACCTCTCAGTAGATCTCCCATTGCCACAGATGAGATCTGACTGCTTTAGAATAACATCCAAGACTCTTAACCAACAGAATTTGCCCATCTCTCCTAGCTGCACAGCTCACAACCTCCCACAAGAACTCCTGAAGGCAGCCACAGCATGGCTCCCTCACGAGACACCTAGCCTGTTCCAGGTTCAGGGTCTTTGTAGCCACTGGTCTCTCACACCCTAGAAGGTCCTTCTTCTCCCTTCCAATTCAAAACTTGTATGTTGTTCAGCACCTGGTTTCACATACCTTCTGAGAACCTAGCAATGAGCACCCTGCACCTGTATGCTTGCACCATTCAACACACAGACCTTTCTGGTGGTGGTCATTTCTTTACCTGTCTGAGTGTCCCAGTAAAGAAGTCTCCTCTAAAGTTGGGACCATTTCGTATTGTGGATGCTGATAACATGGGGTTGACTACTCTTTTCATGGTGATTGGCTTTCATTGCTAGTGTTGGAACTAGTAGCATTTGTTGAGTCTTGACTCTGTGAAACATGCTCCTTTTCATCCCCTCTCTCAATCAGTCCTTACAGCAGCCCTCTACAAGGACATTGTTGTGGTCAGCTTTCTAGTTGCTGCGCAGAAAGAACCCAAACAAAAGCAGCTTGTGGAGGAATGGGTTTATTTGGCTTACGGACTCAAGGGGAGACTCTATCCTGGGAGGGAAAATGATGGCATGAGCAGAGGGGTAGACATCACCTCTGCCACAGCACTGGAAATAGCGGCAGGAAGGTGTGCCAAACACTGGCAAGGGGAAGCTGGCTTATAATCCCCATAAGCCTGCCCCCAACAACACAGCTCCATTGAGGTTGTAAAATCCAAACTGCCATTAGCTGAGGATTGATTACCCAGAACACATTCATTTGTTTGTTGGGGACACCTGGATCAAACCATGACAGACATTTAAGTGTCATCTGTTTTTAAAGATAGGGAGATAGACTCTAAGCAGGATCTCAACTCAGATCTTGTGTCAGTTTTTCTCACTGTGACAAAATACCTAAGAAGCAACATAGGGAGAAAGGATTTATTTCAGCTCACTGTTTCCGAGGTTTCAGCATGTGGTCAGTTGGCCCACTGCTTTAGGCCTGACATGAAGCAGCACACCATGGCAGGGGAACACCTGACAGAGTAGGTTTGCTCATCTCACATCAGTCAGGACACTTAGAGTCAGACAGAAAAGGTCCAGCAACAGGCCCCTAGTGACGTACTTCTTCTAACTAGGCCTGTCCTCCTAGTAGTCCATTCAATTCAATTACTAATCAGTAGATAGATCCATTAATGAAATGAAATCCTTATGATCTCAAAAGCTGGCACTGAAGCTTTTAAACAAATGAGGCTGCAGGGACACATTATATTCAAACTGTAACAGGTCTCATTAAATATCAGGCCAGCACTAAGCTGAGCACTTATCCCAGGTGAAGAATTTAAGAATGTCCCCAAGAAACTCTGTAACCAAAATAAAATTTAATAAAATATTTTGAAATTGCAATTAATGCCAAAAAACTATAAACAACAAAATATCCAAAAATGTAGATAAATGCCACCTCCTGCTAATCTCGACTGGCTGTGTGTGTGACGGCACAGAAGGTCATCAGAAATGAAAGGGAGGGCTGGAGAGATGGCTCAGCAGTTAAGGCACTTGCTACAATGCCTAATGACCCAAGTTCGATTCCCCAGTACCCACCTAAAGCCAGAAGCACAAAGTGGCGCATGCATCTGGAGTTTGTTTGCAGTGGCTGGAGGCCCTGGTGTACCCATTCTCTCTCTGTCTCTCTTCTCTCTCTGCTTGTAAATAAATAAATGAATGTTGACATAAGAAGAAATGACAGGAGAATAGACATGGAGGAGAGCAGAGCATTGAATTCCCTCTCTATATAGAGATGGAGTCTAGAGATTAGGTGTCTAGAAAGACATCCAACTAGATGAGAATCCAAGGAGAGAGACCAGGAAGATTGAAATCCCTGTGCTGGTTTTGAGCAGTTTTGCTAAAATGTTTTGCGCCTTGTTTTTGGACACCAAGTCTGGTGGTTAAAAATTAAACAGGATGCAGTTGGGTACTTGGCTAAGGGTAGTGTAAAAGGCTTCTGTGTTTTAAATTCCTGCTTAACGTGGAATTTTCCTCTTCTGTGAACTTATCTCCCTTTGCTGGATGTTTTTAGAAAGCAGAGACTGTTTGGTTGGTATATTCACTTGCCTTTCACATGACCATTATTACTTCCTCAATATTGGGTATTCATCCCATCTAAATAAAATTACACACATGCTTCAAGTTCATGAAATCTTTACTTTGTTGTTTTCCTTAAGGCTTAATTTTATTATTCAAGAAACCATTTGGCTAATTTCAGTTTTTCAAAGGCCATAGTTTAATAATTTGGTACCTTGTGAGCCAAGATGCTTATCTCTGACGAAATCAAAGAGCTCTCTCCCTCAACCTACCCCTTCGTTAGTGTCACCCTAAATAGAATATGATGAACAACTTTGACCTAGGCCTTCTTAGGCAATGAAATAAGCAATTCAAATGAATCTTGCTTACTGTGGTGTATCTCTAACATTTAAGGCGTCAAAGACGTCTCTGAGATAGTCATTACTGTTTTCTTTTCTCCTATAAGTCATCTCTCTTTTTCTGTAGTATTTTTCCTGTCAGTATCATCTTCTTTGTCATTGCTCACTGGCATTGGTCCTGACCTGCTGTACGTGTGTGTTACTGGGAATTGAACACAGGGCCTCGAGCATCCTGGAAGAAGTGCTTTACAGCTGAGCTGTATCCCTAGCTCTACTCTCATTGGTTCTAAACTAAGCAATTCACCCAAAGGAAACCAATCACAACTCCAAGCCTCCTTTCCTATGAGTGTTTGGTTCATAGCTTCATGATGCAAAGAAAACCAAAGAAGCTCTTCCCTGGGATCTGCACACAGCAGGCTAAAGGGACTATGCTTTTTCAGCTGTTGAAAAATGTCTTAATTCTTGTACGATTCTTCTCATACATGAGAGGAAAGCTGTGAAATGTATGCCAACACAGAGAAGAAACAGACAGGGAAACTACCCCTGCAAAGAGGTCCTCACAGTGTCTGCATGCCTGATTCCAGCTACTTTTGAGTTTCACCTGTAACTACCTTTCCCTCAATTTAATTGGAAAATATATTCCTCCTTCCTCTAAATCAGCCAGGCTACTAATGAGGAAAGCTGAAAAATGTCTCATCTACTAATATTAAACAGATAGTGCATATTGGCTAATTCTTCAGAAAATGCTGAAACAATGCGCCTCTGCTTCTCTTATTTTAGCATGCCCCGAGTTTGCTATTTTTATGTATTGTCAACATGGCAGTGAATTTTAGTAAGAATGTGCAATTCAACCCATATGGTTGAATGCCAGCTCCTGTGCCTATTCTAACCAGAAATTCCTGGATGTAGATATCATCCATCAAGTGCAGTTCACTCTTTCTCTCTAGGCCAGGCATGGTGGTGCAAACACCTTTAGTCCCAGCTCCTGGGAGGCAGAGGTAGGAGGATCACCTTGAGTTCAAGGCCACCCTGAGACTACATAGTGAATTGCAGGTCAGCCTGGACTAGAGTGAGACCCTACCTCGAAAAAAAGGGGGGTGTTGAATAATTCTGATTGCAAGTAAAAGGGACCAGTTCTAGAAAGCTCATGTAAAAGACAAGATGGCTCCAGAGATCAAGAAGTCCATAGACGGGCTGGAGAGATGGCTCAGCAGTTAAGGCACTTGCCTCCAGTGCCTAAGGCCCTGAGTTCAATTCCCCGGTACCCACATAAGCCAGACCCACAATGTGGTGGCCCTGGTGGGTTCTCTCTCTCTCTCTCTCTCTCTCTCTCTCTCTCTCTCTCTCTCTCTCTCTCTCTCTCTCTCTCCCTGTATCTTTCTGCTTGAAAATGAATAAATAAAAATATTTATTAAAAAAAGAAGTCCATAGACAAAGAAAAGGCAGAACCCAGGAAGGACAGGAGCTAGGCGTTATTAAAAAAGGTTGAGAGTTTCTGTCCATCTTCTCTTGGTCACCTTGTCTTTCTCTGGAACCTGATAGTCTTTTGTTAAATTTTTATTGGTCACTTTAATATATGAACATGTTACAAATTGATCATATTCCCATCAGGTTATCCTCTATGTTCCCTCTGCCCCACCTCCATTCCACTGAGGGCCCTCCTAGGGGAGTTACAGTAACTACTGTGGGGTCTGGAATGTACCTGTCTGTTCCTATACATGGGACAGTGCCTCGGAGTACACCTTCCCACCCTGTGGCTCTTGCATTCTTTCTGCTCCCTCCTTCTCTGAGCCTTGGAGGGCATGTTAGAAGTATCCTTTAGTGTTGAGCTCTCTGATTTCCTGCTTTGATGAGTTTTGAGTCTCCTCAGTGTCTCCCACCATCACCCTGGAGGAGGTTCTCAGGAAGCTCGCTTTCTTTGCCTCTCGGGTGGGGAGCGTGTTTGCACCACAGCTCCACGTGGTTGTAAAATGTACAAATAAGGAATCATCCCACTTCTCAGCCTCCCTCTTAGATCTTTTTCTTTCCCCTTTGTCTCACTCCTCCTCCAATTCAGTCCTAAGAATCAAGTCTTAGTTTGGCATAATTTGTTTCAAAGGCACTTTGGTCCGGTCAACCAATCCTCCATGAAACAAAGGTAAGGGTATTGTTTGGACTCATGGGTGCTGGGATGTAGAACTTAGGGGAAAAGTGATACCTAAGCAGTGGCATATAGATAGGAATCAGTTACCTCTGATGTACCTAAGCCTATTAACTATCACTTATGCTGTATTGTCCAAGTGCCAGTATCTCTTCTCAGCACTTTACACCTGATAACCCTCACGGGGAGCGGGAGCAACCTTCAGAGAAGGTTTTGCTTGCTTCTCCTATCTGGAGCTGAAGCAGAGGACCAGGACAAGGTCACTCTGATCAGACAATGTAAGGGGGGCAGTTAGTGTGTGTGTGTGTGTGTGTGTGTGTGTGTGTGTGTGTGTGTGTGTGTGTGCATGGTCATGTGTATAAGTCTGAGTGCATGCATGCTACCACACCTGTAGGGAGGTCAAAGGGTACAATTTCACGTATCTCCCTCTTCCACCATGTTTCTGAGGCATGGTCTTTCATTCACCACTACATTCACTAAGCTTTCCTGTGAGCTTCTGGGTGGATTCTGCCTCTGCCTTCCCTATGGCCACCCACTGGCACTCTGGGATTACAGATGCTTGCATTACCAAATCCGGCTTTGTGGGGGTTTGGGGATCTGAATTTAGGCTTACACAGTAAATGCCTTAGCCACTGACCCATCTCCCCAAACCCAGAAACTCTTATTCTTAGCTAATATGCCTGCTACAATTGTAGGATACCTTTCCAAATACAGGTCTTTATTTCTCTCATCGCCCAGATCTGAAGGCCCGATATGCCTTTCCCTCAGGTGTTCCCCTTCCCTCGTCCTGACCTCTCTCTCCACTAATGAGCCTCTCATGAAATATGTCAGCGCTGGCCATGCAATTTCACCACATCTTTCAGATCAGTGATCGATGCTCCTGGGCTCACAGTCATTCTCCCCAGTTCAGGTAAATCAAAAAGCTTAAGTGCTGTACCTGAGTTCACTCAGCTAGTCAACAGAAAGCGGAGGCCTGTTATCCCACATTTTATGCTGTTCCTTTGGAGGAGTCAGAGCAGAAGCAGAAATGACTCCAGGACAGGCTGGCTTCTCTCCCTAATGGTGACTACTCCCGGAAACAGCTTTCTTTCTCCCACTAACATCGGCTGTATCCCTTCAGTTTATGTGGAAATCAATGAAGCAGCAGTTCAAGGCAGGACTGGCTTCCAGGATTTAGAATGTTCTCTACTGTGATTTTGGGGGGATCTAGAAAAGAATCCCTAAAACCCTGCTGTTTCTGCTGGTAACATTCTCATCATCAAATATGTCCGTGGAATGTTGTGGAATTGGAGCTCTGGGAGGGATGATATCTCTGTAATGATGCAGGTGACCCCTGGGTCACAATCCCCAAGCCTTCAGTTCTGGGAGATATCCGTATAATTACAGAATGGAGCTTGGAGCGAGATTAGAGCTCCCAAATCATTGGCTCTCAAATCTCGTCCATGTAAGCAAAGAATCTAAAGACACAGACAGGGAGAGGGGCAAATCCTGAGATTTAGGAAGAGTTGAGGTAAGAGTAACAAAAGCAGGAAGACCCCAATCTGAGAGAAGTTCCTCCCTTTCAAACCAGGCTAGGAAGGGGTAGGGGGAAGGCACCAGGAAAATCTCAGTTGGATGCTTAAAACAAGTCTTGGGATAAATTAGGCATCTAATTAGAATGAGCCCATTGCAAGTTCACAGTACATGAAGGACCTTAATTGGTCGCTGAGCACCCAGGTGGAACATGGACTCAGGAAGGGTCTGCCCACAGATTCTCCCCTGGGAAAGCTCAAACAGAACCAGAAAGCCACTCCTTATTGCCATCTTGGAATGAACTGTGCCACCAGGGCAGAATGGCACCTATGTTTCTTCAGGCCGGTCCCTAGCTACATAGCTCCCAGAAAAGTCTGCCATGCACCGAATCCATATCAGAGAGGCACATGCTTGCCCTCTTCCTAAAGAAAAAGAAGGAAGGCAAGAGTCAGTCAGCTTTCTGTCACTCAGCCTTCCACAAGTCATCTGACAAACAGACATGGCCTCCCTGCCATCAGTCACCTTAAAAGTTCCAGTAGGAGACCTCAGTGAAGCCTTTAAAAATCTGGTTGAAATGACTCCTAATCCTTCTTCAAATATTTTCCCAAATCCTCTCATGTTGACATTAAAGTGTCCCAAAATTTCACTCAGGAATTAACTCAGCGTTATTCAAATTGTGTGATCAGAAATTGGCATTGGGACTTAAAAGGATATTAGTGGTGCTGTGATATTTGTCCTTTCTTTCTGGCCACATATTAGGGCCAAACTCCAAGATTCTGGAGCTATAATTATATAATGTAAATAGTAGAGCTTTTGTGATGCCAGATGCCAGAGTTGAGGAGCAAAACACCATTGGTTTTTCATGTGACCATTTAAATAGCTGCGGTTTAGACCCCTATTCTGTCCAGAGCAACACTGCACTGTGATAGCTCAGTCCTGTTGGGAACATTGACGAATAATAGACAGATATTTCCCCAATGGGAATGAGTTGTTCTGTAGCTTGCTGCACATCCGAGGATCTGGACTTCTCTCCTATGGGAGAATATGAAACTAGCTTGCACATCCTCATGGAGGGAATAAGAGGAGGGGAATCCACCCGGCTTGTAAATGTTAACGAGGTAAAGGGACTGGAGAAGTGACTCAGCGAGTAAAGTGCTTAGATTCAAACATGAGGACCTGAGTTCGGATCCTCAAGACCATTGAAAACATCGCTGCATGTGAGGTACCTTTAATCCCAGCACTAGGGAGGTGGAAACAGCCAGTCCCAGGCACTTGCTAACCAGCTGGGCTAGTCTGACTGGGGGACATCAGGTTCAGTGGAGTGTGTATATTGACTGAAGGAGACCTTTTAGGCTGACCTCTGACCTTCCCATGCACGCACACACACACACACACACACACACACACACACACACACACACACACACTTGTGCACATGTATGTGTGCCTGCCCATATACCTGCATACACACCACATTTTTTTAAAATTCAGGAGGATAAAATAAGTGAGTGAAAAGCCAAGTCAAGGTTAGAGAGATGGCTTAGAGGTTAAGGCACTTGCCTGCAAAGCAGAAGGACCAGAGTTCTATTCCCCAGTGCCCACATAAAGCCAGATGCACAAGGTGGCTCATGTGTCTGGAAGCCCTGGCATGCCCATTCTCTCTCTCTGTCTCTGTCTCTGTCTCTGTCTGTCTCTCTCTCTGTCTCTCTCTGTCTCTCTCTGTCTCTCTCTGTCTCTCTCTCTCTGTCTCTCTCTCTCTCTCTCTCTCTCTCTCTCTCTTTCTCTCAAATAAATCAATAAATAAAATATTTTTAAAGCCAGGCCAGAAGACTGCCTGACCCCAGACGGTGTCCTTCTGGACAAAGTGCCACTTACCCTTTCTGTCATCGGTGTCCCCACCTCTCCTCATCTGAACACCTTACCCCATGCTGTCCTCCCTGACTGGGAAATGGTGGGGTGCCCACTGATGTGGAGGCATCAACCCTGTCCTGAGCATGTAGTATAGAATGAGGCACCATGATATCACCCCAGCTACGCCAGCATTTGAGCTGGATAGTTCTAGCCTAGCAGAGCTCACACTGGCTGGGACGTCGGTCTACTGGGTTTGACACTCAACACATTAGTGCCATAATTCTCTCTCTTGTATTCCTTTAGAAAATGGACAAAGATAGCCACAGTTATGTCAATGGGTTGTTCTAAAGGTTAAAAGACGTAAATCTCATGACAAATTACCCATTTATAGTTAGAACTTGGTAAATGCCAACTGATGTCAATATCATTGCTGTGGTCGCCATGATCACTCTTAAGTTGATACTACAAGGGACGCATATCACCTGGTGTGCATGTGACATAATGAGAATCAGTGGTCACGAGCATTCATGTTTTTACCATCTTTGACCCTTCAGGGTAATTTGATTAGCGCTATCTAATCTGCAAAAATGGGTGAGCTCCAGGCTCAGCAAAAGACTGTCTCAAAAAAAGTAACGGGGAGAGAGATCTAGAAGACAGCATTTGTTGACCCTGGCCTTCATGTGCACATACACACATGTGCAAACACACACACCCACGCAGGTACCTACATACATAGAAACATACACAAATTCATGCACACCTCACATGCCAAAGAAAAAGTAACATTTTTAAAAAATGTGTGGCCAGCAGAGCTCCTCTTTGGAGGAGTCTATCCCACCTACAGATACAGCTCTCATAAAAGCCATGTGAATAATTCTATGTCAGGACTAACTTCTTTTTTATGCCTGGAAAGGTAACAGTGGAGACAGACAGCTACATTTTCCTCATTGTGGCCCAATTGCAGCTTTGAAATGTATTTGTAAATGGGTCTGTCATTGAACATTCCCCTCAAGAATCCAGCCTAGATTGACAGGATGCTATTGCTTCCCAAGGCTTAAGTATTCAGAGCACAAGAAAGGGTTTGTTTTCCTTTGCAGACTTCAGTTTTATGGGTCTCTTTATATGCTGTCATTAGAAACTGTCTGACTTCCAGAGAAGTGATCATTCTTTGGATTTCTCCAATATTCTCCTGCTAAGAGAACAGTGAGAGCTAACGCTGCGGCAGAAACATGGTGTCCTCAGCCTCTGCGTCTTCTTCCACAATGTCAAGTCCGGCAAGTGAAGAGGCCTCAAGTGGATTCCAAGGAGGGATGTGATCCAAGGGACATTGTTGTAAATAGTCTCTCAAAACTGACTGTCAGGAGAGATAGTTCGTCACAAACGTATTTCTCCATCCCCTTAGCAAAGCAGTAAAAATGAGGTCTACCAGGCTGGGGAGATGGCTCAGTGGTTAAGACATTGGCCTGCAAAGCAGAAGGACCTGTGTTCGATTCCCCAGTGCCCACATAAAGCCACAGGTTTGGTACACAGGGTGGTACTTCTGTCTGGAGTTTGCAGTGCCTGGAGGCCCTAGTGCACCCACTCTCTCTATCTGCTTCTCTCTCTCTCAAATAAATAAATAAATAAATAAATAAATAAATAAATAAATAAATAAATAAATAAATAAATAAATAAAATATTTTTTAAATGAGGTCTACCACCTACCCAGGTAGCTCCCCAAGTCTCTGAAGTTCTCTGAGATTTGAACTCCAATATGAGGATTAGGCACTGCCCGGAATATGATATCACTGTTTGTCAAGCTCTTGAGAAGCTTTGCTGCTTCAGTGTGACAAGAGGACACTCTTGAGTCATGATGGCCACTGTCAGATGAGGATGACCACTGTCAGACCACGAGGAGTACTCTCTCTCAGATGTCCACGAGTTAAGCTGTTTTTGTCTTACCTTGGCTTCTGGAAGAGCCATGTTCGAAGAAGGAACTGTAGAAATGTGTGGTGACCATGTTAAGTTATCTAAATCTCGTTGGACTCGTGCTTGCCTTTTCTTTCCACCGGAAGGCACGGCACCAGTTGCTCGGCCACAGCCAACTCACCCTCATCACAAGCTCTTCTGTGTCACTCAGACCCCAAGCTCAAATGTCACCACCTGCAGGAAGTGACTCTGGTCACTCAGTAAGAACTCATACCTCATGCCTGTGTTAGAACATCGATGTTGGGCTGGAGAGATGGTACCGTGGAGAACTGCACTTCCTACACAAGCGTGAGGGTCTGAGGGGGCCGAGACAGTCGAGTTCAATACTTCAGATCCTACATAAGCAGAGGTGTGGCTACCTGCGCCTGTTACTCCAGTTCCACAGGAGAGCAGAGACCTGCGAATTGCTGGAGCCACACAAGCTCTGGAGTCATTAAAGAGACTCCAGCTCAAAACAAGAATGGAGTGGGACACCCAATGTTCCACTCTGACTATCATAGGTGAGCATCCTTCACCACAGGTGACTGTATGGATGCCACCATATGCACCTGCCACATCACACACACACACACACACACACACACACACACACACACAAAGAAAAGAAAGAACATCTACCTTGATGTCTCCTATACATCTTTCTCCCTAGCCGTGAAAGCCACAGGAAGACAGTTTATATCTGGTCACTAAGATGACCTTGGGACACTGTTCCAGGCACAGTGGCCTTTTATGTTTTCCAAATGTGGTGGCCCAGCATCCAAATCTCATACCTTCAGGACTTTCTGCATAAAGAATTCCCAAGTTTTGAGGCTCACGTTGTCTTCTAATGAACTTTAATGATGAGAAAATTCAAGCCCACCATGTGGAAGTGTCAGAGACATCAGACTTTTGGGAACTTCTCAAACTGAATCCCCCCCCCCAAGCTGCTGTCAGAACCCAGGCTGCATCATCTGGCCCACAGAATGTTCCCAAAGCAGCACACAGTGGGCTGAGCCCTTGCCCAGGAAGTGACTATACTCAGAAGTTTGAGAAGGACCCATACTCCGATGTTGCTATGTAGATTTTAGACCCCAAACTTTTCTAGCCAGAAGGGAGAACAGCACTGATATATGGCATAAACATAAATATTTAGGGGGAAACTTGATGGGACTAATATGTCCATGTAACCCAGCAACAGTAGTAGCTTACTTCTTCTAGAGTATGACTTCCTAGCTGAAGGCTTTTGAATCGATTTTCAGACTCAGCCTTGAATTCCCACCTGAGGCGTGAGTCCCAAATCCAATCTGAGAGCCATGGGTCACACCCATAACAGACATGCCACTATTGCATTAGTGGGCACATCTTGTCTAGCTGGCCAGTTTTGTAGCTCGCAAGGTTCACTGCTTAACTGTAAGTCCACAGCACTTTCCAGAACTCTGACTGCTAGTGCAGGAAGATTCTAGCTCAGTTATACCTTGATGTTGGGGTCAGCTTTCTTGTTGCTGCACAGAAAGAACCCAAGCAAAGGCGGCTTGTAGAGGAATGGGTTTATTTGGCTTACGGACTCGAGGGGAGACTCCATTCTGGCAGGGAAAACGATGGCATGAGCAGAGGGCTGGACATCACCTCTGCCACAGCACTGCAAACAGCGGCAGGAAGGTGTGCCAAATACTGGCAAGGGGAAGCTGGCTTATAACCCCATAAGCCTGC
>PVHP010043457.1:0-14529 GCA_004024765.1 Zapus hudsonius
AATGAGGCTGTGCTATTCCAGTTCCCTCCCAGGGCTCTGACCTGAAGCCCTTTCTCAGTGACTTCTGGGAGGTCTAGAGTGACCCTGTTTGTTTTTCTGTCTGCATTCTTAGAGATTGCACCCCATATTCATTTGCTAAGGCTTTTATTATAGAGAAGCAACACCTGCATGGTTGGACATCAGAAACATTTCCTCTTACATATCTGGAGGCCAGAGATACAAATATGGTGTTGGAAAGCTTTGCCTCCCCCACCTGCTGCAAAGGTGGTCTTCCTTGGCTGTGGCTACATCAGTCTAATCTCTTTCCTCTCCATGGCCTCTCCCCAACCCTCTGCCTCTGCATCTCTTCTTCTTACAGGACTCTAGTCGTAATGGATTAAGGATCCTTCCTAATTGTGACCTCATTCATCTTGCTCTATTGTGTGTAACTGTAACTTGATGCAGCAGCCTGGGTAATTCATAAACCACAGAACTTTATTGAGCTCATGGTTCTGAGAGCAGAGAAGTCCAATACCATGGCGTAGGCATCAGGTGAAAGCTTTCTGCTGATTCATCCCATGAAGAGAAAGCGATTCAATAGCTAGATTATCTCTTCCTCTTTTAACAAAGCTTCTGATCCTCATGGAGCACTCCCCCCAATGACCTCATCTCACCCCAATCACCTGCCAAAGCCTCCTCCCTAATATTATCACACAGCAGTGTGAAGGCTGGGTTTTTAACATGAACTTGGGGGAGGGCTCCTTTAACCCCCACACCATCTTATCTAACACTACTGGCAAGAATTCTTCTTCCAAATAGGGTGTAGCAGCTGCCTCCCCATTGCTGGGGCTAAACGTGGCCCAAAGCAGCATATGGAAGGAAAAGTTCTATTTCAGCTCACAGTTTCAAGGGGAAGCTTCATTACAGTAGGAAAAGAATGACAGACCTCAGCAGGAAGCCTGGGTCACACCTCCATATCAACAGGAAGGAAGTAGTCTAACTCCTGGGCTTGGAGTTGGCCTATATTATTCCTAGGTCTGCCCCCAGTGACATACCTCTTCCAACCACTTTCCACTTCCCAAAGGCCCCACACCATTCCCAAACTGCCACCAGCTGGAGGCCAAGTATTCAAAACACATGAGCTTATGGGGGGCATCTTTTTCAAAGCATCACATAGGATCAGGTTGTAAATTCCCTGAAGGTCACAACATTTAAGGAGGCATCGTCCACCCTAGCATCCACCCCACTGTCATATTTCACTCCCTGGAACAACACTCTGCTGTCAAGACAGTTCCACAGACTGGTAAGTGTTCATGAAGAGACAATTATTGGGTCTCCTGATTCTCAAGGTCAAGGAGCCTGGGATGGAATTCTTACTGGCAGAGTCCTGAGGCAGTGCATGGCCTTACATGGTAAGAGATGTGGATGTGTGTGTGTGTGTGTGTGTGTGTGTGTGTGTGTGTGTGTGCGTGTGTGCATGTGTGAGTCTAGAGTCTGCCCTTGTCTCCCAGAATTCAACCATGGGGCTCTACCACCACGACTTTATTTAATACTAATCACCTCCCAAAGGCTTGTACCTCTAAACGCTGGAGTTTGGATATGTTTCCACTCTTTTCAATCACTCACAGAGGAAATGAAACTTAAACACAGGAACCCTTGGGGTCACACTCAAGACAATATCGACTCATAGCACATCTCATTATTTTGTACCTGACTTCCACCCACTTCCACGTGTTAAAGACCCACAAAAGCTAGGTTCAGCTTGTTTTTCTGGTACATCAGGAGAGCCACAGAGCACAGGGTCTGGGTGGAGCCTATCGAAACTCTTCTAGAGAGCTTGCTATGCCCCAGAAAGCACCCACTGCGTTGGGTGCATTCATTGCATGTTTTTTTCTTATTTCAGTTAAGTACACACACATACACCTACAGGCTTGCCATGCCAACAAATGAAAAATTTCTCATTTTTCTGTATCTTTGCCCCAAGGATGGAATTTTGCGGTAGAAGTACCAACAGAAAATAATTTGTTTTCTGCTTTCGCTATCCTTCTCTCTGCAGCCCTGTTCAGTCTTCCTAATTACCACTGTGAAAGTTGTATAATGTCACCTTAGGAAGTGGTCCTGTGACCAACTTAGCTTAATGTCCAGCTGAATCTGTGTGTATTTTATTATTTAAGTAATGTGGTGTGATTATGAGCCTCTCTGGAATTTGGCTTTCTGACTCTTACTTAGATCTCTGAAGGATTCTGTTTAGAATTGAATACTGTATTTTCACTGTGTTTAAGCAAATGATTTCTCTAGCAGACTGGCCTGACATTTCCCTAAGGACTCAGAGCTGGAGCTGGATGGTAACGCAGGACTGTGGTCTGCCTGCAAGCTTTTCTGCTGTCTCCCCATGTGACAATAGTTACTGACCTTGGGACCAGCCTTCCCTACAAGACCTCCACCCACTCTGACAGGAGTCTATCTTACTTCAGTTCCAGGGATGTACCTGACTTGTCTAAACCAATCATACTCTGTCCTCTTGCCCACAACTGGCTTGGAAAAGAACAACTGCCCTGGTCTATGGCAACCAAGGCCAGCCTAGAATTCTTGTAGGAATGACTGACAGGAAGGGCTTTCCTTTCTGGAGTTTTGAGGATGGAAATCTTGACAATAATTTTGCCACTATGAGGTGGAGTTGGCTTGGGAACAAAATTAAATGGAGGGAAGAGAAAAGAGAAGGGAAGGGAAGGGAGGGGAAGAGAAGAGAAAGAAAGAAGAGGGGAGGGAAGAAAAGATGAAAGGAGAAGAGAGAAGAAAGATAGAAAGAAGAAACAGATAGACAAAGAGGGAGATACAGGGGAGAGAGCTAGAGAAATATAGAGGAGAGAGACAAAGAGATGAGAGAGACAGAGGGATACAGACAGACAGAAGAGAGAAAGAGGGGAAAGAGACAGAGGCATAGAGAGGAAGAGAGACAAGGAGAGAGATAGAGATAAGAGAGGTAGAAGAGATAAATAAGGGGAGGGGGGAAAGGAGGTGTTGCAGTCAGCTTCTCATTGCTGACAGAAAGATCCCAACCCAAAGCAAGCTGATGGGAGAAAAGGGTATATTTTGGCTGACAGACTCGAGGGGAAGCTCCATCGTGAGTGCTCAGCCAGCTCTTTCCTTCTTCGTCAGCCCAGGACCCCAGCCCATGGAATAGTGCCGCCCACAGGTAAGGTGGTAAGGTGGATTTTCCCACCTCAATTAACCTAATTAAGATAATTCCTCACCAGAGGCCCATAGGTTAATTTCATCTAGATAATCAATTACAGGAGATTCTAGGTTCTGCCGAGCTGACAATATAAATCATCACAGTCATCATATTTCACATATCATGGCTCGATGCTCACACTCCAACTATCTTACACCAGCCCCTGCTTGACTTAACTCCATCAAGAGAGCCATGCCATTTGGAAGAAGGTTTAATCAATCATACTGGCTGAGAGAGATTTACTTTTTCACACATAGTAACTTCATTGAAAACACCTTATCAAGGACCCTGTGCATACCGAGCAAGGCCAGGATTCAGAAAACTTTCCATTCTTTGGTTATAAGGAACTTTTTCTCTTTTAAGACAGGGCTTCATATAGCCCAGGCTATGTAGCTGAGGATGACCTTGAACTCCTAACCTTCCAGTATCTACTTCCAAAGTGCTGGGAATCCGGGCATGGCACTGCCATACCCTATTTAGTGGGGGAAATCTTTTGAAGGTTATGCTGGAGATGCAGAGAAATAAGTTTTGTGACCCTTGGGCACTGGCACCAATGATGTCTGGTTCAATGCCTGTCCCCTTGACTCACAGCTAATGAGTTCCAGTGAGACGTATGGGGCTGAGTAAAGCCCTCATCTGGGGAGAGTGCCTTATCTTTTCCAAAGTGGCTTTACATTAATTTCCTCACTGCCTTCACCCAACAGCTCTGGGAATTAAGTAGAGAGCGGGTGGTGTGATCCTAATTTTACAGAGGAAGGCTTGGAGACCAGATAGGTTACAACACTTCCCCAAGGTCAGCTCACCATGAAAGGGCAGTAGAAAGGTTAGGGTTCGGGTCCCCTGGCTCCTGGCCTTGGCACTTTTCATTAAAGCCCAGAGCAGAGGCACAGAGAGACTGCTTAGTGAAATCTAAAATGCAAGGTTCCCCGCAGGTCCTTCCGTTCCACGTTAAGAACCATGGAATTTGCTGCTTGATTTACAGACTAAAAGCAGAATAGTTAATTAAACACAAAGACAGCAAGCTTTGCAGGGAAGAAAAGAATTGTCCATCTATTGTTCTTTCTTTGAATGATGAGGAGATGTTGAGCCATCTGTCTGGGACATGAACCTCCAGTGACAACTTATTGTGTTTTGGTTATTGTCTCTAAACCACAGATCCTGGCGGCTCTGGGTACAGGTACAGAAGGAATATGTAATGAGAGACAAGCCAACATAGTTGTTTATGTGAGCTAATTTCCGTAGTCCTTTGTGAGAACAAAACCAAGCAAAACTCCAAGTATGTTCCCACTGAATACCAAAGCAAGATTAAATTCAACATCTAAAGACTTTACAATAAGGAAGAGGCAGAGAATCTGGCCCTTGGGGGCCACTGAAAGCACCAGAAGATCTGGAAACCAGAAATGAAGACCAGAAGTCAGGAGTCATGTTGGATTCCCCTGGAGGTCGGGCTGGGCGAGCTTTGATGGTGACATATTCTTCCTGCTTCTCAGGGGAGACACTGAGTAATTGCTTCCTCTCTGATGATAGGGCCAGCAGGGAAGTGACAGTATATCCCTGGCAGGAAACATGTGTGTCCACAGCTCATGGCAGGGGAGAGGGACCATGAAGGCATCAATGCAGGGGTTGAGCAGGTGTCCCAGCCTGCACTCCTATATGGGAGAGTGGAAGAGAGATCTCTCTGTATTGTTGGTCGGATGGTGTCCCCAGAAAGCCAGCCCTGGTGCTTGTGAATGTGATTTTATTAAGAACTGTCTCGTTTCACATGTGATGAGGTTAAGATGAAGTCATTAAGGTTAAGTCCTGACCCTGCGTGATGGATGTCCTTATGAGAAGAGACAGACCTGAGGGAGAACATGGCTGTGTGGTGACCAGGATGCAAAGACTGGTGGCTGGAGCTGTAAACCATGATATTTCCAGAAGTTACAATTAGCTAAAAGAGCCCTCCCAGGTGTTTTGAAAGGGTATGACCTTGCTAACACCTTGACTTTGGATTTCTGGCCCTTAAAGCTAAGACAGAATTATATCTGTCGTTTAAACCACCGATTCTTTAACTATGGAACATGGCCACATACTAAATGTGGGGAACATGTAAAATTTGGCAACAATAAAAGGTTTCTAAACACACAAAACCAAAAAAAATTAATTAAAATTCAAATGAATGATGAATCAAGGTGTTTCCGGTGCACTCACGTTGCCTAGCGCAGCTTCACTGTAACCTTGGTTCTGAACACATGGCATGCACACTTTACTTGGGCATGTTGTGCCAGGAATACCAAGGAATGTGTCTCCTTGACTCAGATTCAATTTCAGTGTTTTTACCACACATACTGTTTTCTGCTCTTACAGAAACATAATTGTTTCATTATGGAAAACAAAGACTTTTAGCGTTTTTCAACCATCCTTCCTCGGCCTTAGTGTACTAGTTACTTTCTCATTGCTGGGATAAAACACCCAGCCAGTAGCCACTTATGAAAGGAAAGGGTTTATTTCCAGCTTACAGTTTCAAAGGGAAGTTTCATCTTATTGGAGAAAGCATGAGAGGATCAGACAGCTGGCCACACCTTCTTTTATCACTAGCAGGGAGGAAGCAGCTAACTCCGCTCACCAATGAGCTCCCAATGGGGCTGGACTGAAAAACGTCACAGTCCTTCCCTAGTGACACACCTCCTGAAGCAAGGATCCTCTTCCCAAAGGCTCTACCAGCTACGGACTAAGCATGAGGCTTAGTTAATCACAAACCCATGAGGCTATGGGGAACATTTTATATTCAAACTACCATCATATCTTTGGATTATATTGTATAGAAGGGTTTGATTTGAAAAATTTCTGTCTGAATTGTTGCCCCAAATTTCATTTAAAAATGAATATTGGCTCAAGATTAGGATAAAGTTTTCAACAGTTTCTGAAATGTCCCTAAATATACTTCTATCATTTTGTAGTACATATTCATGACACGGCATTCTCAGCATTGATGATTTATAAAATCAAAATATTGATCAACTCTGAAAAACACTGAAGAAGCTCCGTGTCCTGCAGCATGAAACACACAGCCAAGAGCGTGAAATGCTCTCTGTAAAAGAAACACACCCATCTCATAAGCATGCAAATTGGATTTCATCTTTATTAAATGGAAACGTATATGCATAAGAAAGAATTGTTTTAAAATAAATTTATTTATGACTTGTTCTCAAGAAATGTTTAATTTGTATACCTATTTCATATACCTATATATCTAATTTGTGTCAAAACCTCTTAGGTGAAAGGGGGTACTAGGGGAAATAGTATAAGCATCTCCAGTTTAAGCCACCAAGTAGTACCAGAGGCTGAAGCAGGAGCATCATGAGTTTGAGACCATTCAGGGCTGTAGAGTAAAATCCTGTCTCAAGAAAAAATTACACATTTCTTATGAAGGTCAGCTGGGCCCTAGTGATGATTAGAAGCTATTGTCTTCCAGGATCATCTCATAAATACACCCAGTATGGTTTGAATGAAATATCTCCCATAGACTCATGCACTTTGAATAGTTGGACCCCCACCGGGTGGTAATTTGGGGGAATTGTGGGGCCTTCAGGAGGTAGAGCCTTGCTAGAGTAGGTGTGTTGCTGAGGGTGGGTTTGGGAGTAAAATAGCCCAACTACAAGCCCAGCACTTAGACTACTCTTTCTGGTGATGTGGAAATTGGCCCAGACTTCCTGGTCAGGCCTGTCATGCTTTCCTTGCCATGATGAAACTTCTCCTTGAAACTGTAGGCTGAAATAAACCCTTTCCTTCCATCAGCTGCTTCTGGGCCAGTGTCTTGTGCCAGAAATGATAAGGTAAATATATATATATATACCCAGTGAAAAGGTACTACTCAGTATTAGAATGTGGTTGGAGAACTGGGAGTTGGGAGCCATCAATGGCCAAGACCCCATCTACTTCTCTGCCCAGAAGTGCCCAGTAGTATCCATGATACCATGTGAAGGCCTAGGAGGGCCTGGAATGTCCTCAGAACCTGGCTCCCTTTGTCCTATTTCAAATTTTTGCCCTTGGCGCTGCATGGGTAGCTTATACCTGCAATGCCAGCACTCTTGGAGGCTGAGGCAGGAGGATTACTGTGAGTTCAAGGCCAGCCTGGATTACATATTGGGACACTATCTCAATGAAATAAATGCTTGTTAGTACCAATACATGCCCACACTCCTCTCTGCTTTTTCCTGCAAAACCTTGTCTTCTACTTTAGTTGCCTTGCATTTGGTCTGTTTGTCTCCCCACTGGAATGTGATCCACCAGTATGCGTCCCTCAGTGATGTGCCCGGTGCTCACAGCTGGTGCTCAGCAAGCATCTTCTTACTGAATGAAGGTTGGGGTCCTAATAGGCTTCTGAGGCCAGGTCTCCTCTCTGTGGGAACAAAGGATGCTTCAGAAGGGCCCTCACATCTCCTCTGGGAAGAGTGAGTGTCATCATAGCATTTCTTAAGCAGTTGAAGGCAGAGACCTGAGGTCTGGCTTGTGTGTGAAATGTGTTGGTCCTGACTGTCCCTTTGTATTTCACTCAGTACTCACTGGTTCAGCACATGCAACATGCCTTTTTCCATGAGCTCATGGTATAGCTATAAAGGAAGGCAAGATGACAGGACTACCCAGGGTAGAGAGGGTTATGGGTTGCCTCAGGTGCCCCCCTGGCCAGATCTGGGAGAAGGCTTCAGGGGCTTGTCAGGCTATGATGTCTGTGCTGCCTCTGCCATGTGTCACCACTGACAGGGCTGAGTGGATCTGTGCACCTGAGGAGGGGCCACTGGACCAGCCAGGGGAGACAGTGAGACATGTTGGGTCATAGAGCTTCCTGCCTTTCATCTTCAGTATGTAAGTTGAGTGCAAAATAGACCAGCCCAACTTTCTTCCAGAACCCCTATAAATCCACTATCTATCCATCTCTCCAGCAGGGAGAGGACAGGAGGGACATGCGAAGGTCCCATGTGTTCACAGAACCATGGATAGTGGTTCAGCCGGAAGTCCACTCATGTCTAGCTGTGCATGGACAAGACCACAACAGGTCTACTGACAGCTATCAAGTCCACATCAGTGTCTATTCACACCCAGCAAGCCCGTAGTAGGGTCCCTTGACTTCTAGAAAGTTCAGGGCCGGGCACATTGACACCCTGCAAGTCCATGGATAGAGTTGAGTAGAGTCCAAAGATGCACAACATGTCCACATGTCCACAGCATGGTCCATGGATATCTAACCTGTTCACAGCATAGTACATGGGCACCCAACATGTCTACCATGGGTTTCCTTAGCACCCACCATGCCCATGTCAGGGTGCATGGAGACTCTACAAATTTGTGATTGGTCTATTGGCATCAGCACAGGACCAGGCTCTTCTGGGCAAAAGCTGCCTAAGCTTCCAGATAGTTTCTGCTATCTCCATGGAGACCAGCTGTTGACTCCCTCTCACTTGGGCAGTAGAATCCTGAACATGTGATGTCTGAGTTCCCTGTATCCCCACCTCTTTGGATGGCTGAGCTGGAGCCATGCTACACATGTGTTGGCTTTTTCTCCCCACTCTGCTTCTGTTTCAAGTTACTCACATTTGTCCATGACAGTGATCAAAACGTGTGGGCTGGGGAACTTCCCAGAGTCCAAGGAGGCCTGGGAGCTGAGGACAGAGCAACTGTATGGAGAGGATTAGAGTTTATGACAGCCATGGGGGGGCTGAAAGGAAAGGGGAGGAGTCCTGCTGGATGGTTGGGTGCCTTCTGCCTTCTAGTCCTTTCAAGGAAGATCAGCAGAGGGTTGTAGCTCTGTGTATGTGTGTGTTTGGGATGGGGGCGGTGTCAGGGTCTCTCTGCCTGGAGGCATGGTGGTGCAGGTGCTGATGGAACCAGTCCAGGAGAAGAGCTGTGGCACCAGAGCTCCTACAGGTGGCAGCAGTGGGGAGCAGCAAGGATTCAGGAACCATCTACTTGGGCGCTCTACTTACCTGTTATGGTTTGTTCCAGGTGTCCCCCCCCCCAATGTATGTGTTCTGAATGCTCAATCCCAAGCTGATGGTAGTTTTGGAATTGGAACCTTGTTGGAGGTGTGTTGTTGGGGCGGGCTTATGGGGCTTATAGCCAGCTTCCCCTTGTCGATGTTTGGCACACCTTCCTGCAGCTGTTCCCAGCGCAGTGGCGGAGGTGATGTCCATCCTCTGCTCATGCCATCTTTTTCCCTGCCATGATCGAGCTTTCCCTAAAGTCCCTAAGCCAAAATAAGCACATTCCTCCCGTCATCTGCTTTTTGTCAGGTTGTTTGTTACAACGATGAGAAGGTTGACTGCAACATTCCCCTTTGTATAAGTTCACCCAGCTCGTTCCTATCAGTCCTCTTAGATCCCAGGACCAGCCCTCGCTCTCGCTGCCCCACCATACTTAATGTCCAGCTGGGCTGGCTGGACAGTTCCCAGGAGGGTTTTGCTATGATGGAGTAGAACATTCACTTAGCAGGAGTATGGGGGGGGGGGGGCTGGGAAGATAGACATCACCAGGGCCATGCCTCACCACCACAGAGCTACAGGGGTTGATGGGTAATCTCCTCCTAGCCCCAGACAGACCATCCTGGTTTCAGAAAAGTCCTCAGAGAAGCAGCAGCAGCAATGCATCCAGGCTTGTCTTTCTTCCTCCATAGGGGCTCTCTGTCCATGCTTCCTGGTCTCTTTCCTTGGATCTACTCCTGAACCCTTATTGAAGAATTAGCTTTGAGGGTAAACTCAAGCTAGACAATGTTCCTCAAGATCTAGGGATCTTGGTAGCAATCTTATGGCTTTATTTGGTACACCTCTTCTGACCCTGGGCAATATGAACTAAGATTCCTGAATGGGGCCTGTTGCTCTGTGAACACCTGAGGAGAGCCACTACCATCTTGGGCTCACAGGGGAGGCCCACCTGAGTACTGGAAGGGAGGGTGTGGTGTTTGCTTTCACTGACTGTCAGAACCTGTATTGATATGTCTCTTTTTGTCAGGCAGAATTCAGAGAGCCAGAAAGATATAACTTTCAAAGAAAGGGAGCTGGCTTTGCACTCAGATCTCAGGGATTTCTGAGATTTGGTTGCTGGTCCTCCAGGGATGGTGATCCTGGGTAATAGTGAAGTCATCCCTAAACATCAGGCTATAGGATATTCCTAATCTGTAAAACAAAAACCAGGGTGACCTTCTGGGAGGCCCCTTTAGCATGCGCCTAACCAAGTTAAGCCTGCCGGGTCTGTGAGTTCTAACTCAGAAAGTATAACTTTTCCTTCTCTCTTTTGCTCCTCTTATTTGGACGCTGGCTGAAATCCTAAGCCTGTTTGCTTCTCTTGACACTTTGAGGCTTTTCCACCTTTCTCTCAATAAAACTACAATTGTATTAGGGGGTGATGTGTACAGACAACTTGACCTTAGGCTTCCCAGCTGCCTCTGCAACTGTGAGAAGGAAATGCTTGCTGTCTAAGCCACCAAATTCTCAGGATTTGGGATAGTGAGCACAAGCTGTCAGATGTTGAAGTTCAAAGAGATCAGCTGTTTTCTGTAGAGTTCTGTATGGAGGATGCAGAGGGTACCAATCCACGACTGAGTGAGTGCTCTACAGCGTCTACCGAGGAGTTTTCATTTTGGTGTGGTTTGTGAAGTGACTCTCTTTTTTTCTCATCTCTGATTCCTTTCTGTTCCTGCTTCTGTGGTTCCTGAAATCACACACAGGGACAGTCATTTCTCTTCCACCGGCTGTTTGGTTTTTGGGAACATTTTGGCTGTTTTTATTATTTTTTTCTCCACAACCATTTATCTTTTTTGTTTAAGACAAGACCTTCTGCCCAACTCCACAAGTCAAAACTTATAAAGTTTAAGAGGAAAAATTAGAAACATAAAAAGCCCTCCTTCTCACTGTCCTCAAAACTGAGTTTTTAATTCACGTCCTAAAATGACAGCATCTTCCAATGCTGGTATAAACTAGTGAGCGAATGTGTAGGAGGCCCTGAGGGTTCTAGGGTTTTCTCAAAGCATTTGGCCTTGGGATGATGCTGAGAGAGAGGGAGAAAGATCTCCAGAATGTATCAGTGAGGCTCTTTACTGGGCACCAGTACCTGGAGAGCTGAGAAGGGTGCCCCTGGTTATCCTGGGTCATATTTCCCTCTTGGGTTCTGGTTGCTGGTCCTCCAGGGATGGTGATCCTGGGTAATAGTGAAATCATCCCTAAACATCAGGCTATAGGATATTCCTAATCTGTAAAACAAAAACCAGGGTGGCCTTCTGGGAGGCCCCTTTAGCATGTGCCTAACCAAGTTAAGCCTTCCCAGTAAGTCATTCATCTAAATAAAATCTCAGTTTCTCACTGAGACTATCCAAACAGAACTCATGCATTGCTTCTCCTTTCCCCGATAGTACACGAGAGGCACATGTCCTCACTCACCCATCACAGAGCTCCTGTGTGAAGATCATTTCATTCTGATGAGCTGAAATGAGAAGTGGAAACACTTCCTCAACCTCCTTCTTCTCACTCAATACAACTCACCAGATGGCTTGCTAGAGACCAAGGGAGATGTGCAGAGCTGTCTGGCTTGGCTCCCTGAGGTTGGGGATGGGGTAGGGAGTGTGGAACCAAGCACCTGACATCCTCCTTACAATCACACCACCTAAACCTAATAGCAAGGGGCAAACACATTATTCTGCCTGAAATTATGTTTTTTAATGAATTAATAATAGGGTTACAATTCTCAACTCAACAGAGAAATGCAGAGAATAAAATAAGGGCAAGCAAGTGCTCTGTAATTAGTTGGTCTTTGCTGCACCACTGTTTAGGAATGCATTATCTCTGATTGCAGGGAAGGAAGGGCAAATCATAGGCTGGGATGGCCCTGTGTGGCTGGGGATTCACACATGAGAGAGATGGGAAGAGGTTGCAGTTAATAGCTCTGGAATGACAGAGATTTATTATGGTGCCTATCGACCCTATCTGCTCTCTGGCTCTACATTATGGTTCTAGGAGATTTTTCAGCCTCGTGCTATGTGTGAGTAGCATCCCCTTCCCATCCTTCCTGTAACTTCCTGCTAAGTGCCGCCATCAAACCCACCCTTGCATTTGATGGCAACGTTATGGATGGTGCTTAAGAGGCTTTGTTTTGGTGGAGCTGCTTATTTAATCAGCTCATGACCTGGCCAGCTACAGTCAGACTTCTTCTTGGCTCTGCATAAGCCAGCTGATCATCAGAGTCCATTTAAAGCCCAGTGCCACCGAACCTAGCTCATTCCCCTTGAAGGCACGAAGTTAAGAGTCATCCTCATAAAGCCGTAGTCACCTTGGATTCTTGAAACAGCAAGGCCTCACAGACAGGATGGACTCTCTCAGGTTGAGAAATTACCTATGATGGACAAGCAGATCATCTTGAAGGCACCCTTGGATGATAACCACAATTAATAGATTGATGAATAGATTAACCACATATTGGGCCACTTTGATGAGCAAGATGACACTTTGACTAGGACACCCTCCTTGGGTGATAACACACCCTTGCAGGAGAATGATTCGTCCTCACCTCCAGGATGGTGAGGACATCAACTTCACACTGGGAAGCCTCCCAAACTCTGTCCCACCCATGCCTTTTTTCTGGATGAATTAATTGCATCCTGTACCAGTTATCTTTCTCATTGCTGAAACCAAATACTTGACAAGAAACAATTTAAGGAAGGAAGGGTTTATTTTGTTTAAGGTTACTGTCCATCATCATGGGGAGGGCCTAACAGCAGGAGCTTGAAACAGAGCTGGTCACATTCAGTCCACAGTGAGGAAGTAGAGAGATGCCTGCTGCTACTCAGCTAGCTGTCTCCTTTTTATACAACCCAGGACCACAGCCCATGAAATGGTGCCACCCACAGTTGAAGTGGATCTTCCCACCTCAGTTAACTTAAATAAAATAATCCCTCCCAGGCATGTCCAGAGGCTAACCTGACCTCACAGGTTACCTTCTGTCAAGGTGACAATGTAAACCTTCCCACACTTTCTCCACGCAATGAGACATAAGCACAGACATAACAACTTGCAATGCATTCTGGGACCTTAGAGGAGCAGCAAATGTGAGGGTCAGTTTGAAAGCCCCCCAACCCCCGACTGCAGCTGGTGTCAGAAAAGAGGGTGGTCCTGAGAATACTCTACTCTCAGTCCTGCAGGCTATCTGACGGTGGCCATCCCCAGTGTTCACACTCCTGTTTCCTTCTCCCCATACTTGTCTCTGGTGCTCTCTCTGGCTGCCTCATAGTGTCTTCAGGCTACTTTAGATGTGTTAGAAGGGGCTGGGCTCTGTATTCCCACCAGAAGTAACAAAAGCACTTATCTTTACTGCAAAGTCCTCCTCCTTCTAGATATGAGGAAATTTCCTGGTGTGCCCCCCTGTGGGGCTTTAGGTAGTGGCTTATAACTTGAAGCACTGCCCAGTTTGAAGGCTGGCTGGAGGCTTAATGTCATAGTGCTATTGATGGCAGGGCCAGGGCTCTCAGCCTGTGTCTCTGTCGTAGTCAGCCACACGCCGCTGGGATGAATCTCCAAACCACGCACGATTTGGGGAGGAAAATTTATTGAACAGATCCAGGGGAAGAAGTTAAGGGAAAGCTGGCCCCCTTTCACAGAAGCAAGCAGAGACAGAGACAGAAGCCCAGCACCAGCACCAAGCAAGCACACTGTAACACACTGATTCACAAAATGCAGAACTCCAGGTCAGGGTTCAGGCTCTTCTTTTGCATATCTATCCTTAGTATTTTACATCCAAATTAGAAAGGGTCAGTCCCCAGGAGGCTAGGCCAAAGTGGTACTTCCTCTAGCCAGAGCCTGGAGACAATTAATAATTTTAATAAATCCTTAATTCTTTTGGGGGACATTATTCAAACTACCACAGTCTCCATGCAAGCCAAGTTGTTTCTGGTCTACTGAACGGTTATTGTTGGGCTTCTAGAAGGCTGTGATGACACCTAGGATTGGACGAGTGGACAGGTAGACTGGGGATGGAGGATGAGGGAACTGGAAGGACTAGTCCTTGCTCTTTCTCTCCATCACTTCCCATGAGTGTGCCTGCTGATCCGAGGAGAGCAGTGGGGGTGGAAGTCTCGAGTTATCTTGAGGAAGGGAAAGGAAAAAGGAAGAGGGACAGGAGGAACTGGTGGTGGAAGAGAAGGAAGAGGAGGAGGAAGGAGAGGAAGAGGAGGAGGAGAACAAGCAGAGATTGGGTTATTTAGGATCACAGTATATGCAGTCAAGCCTGAAGGGGACAATCATGGCTCTGAGGACCAGAAGAGCCAGAAGCACACACTCATTTGTGGAGATAGCCTT
>PVHP010043458.1:0-14500 GCA_004024765.1 Zapus hudsonius
AATATTTTATTTATTTATTTGAGAGAGAGAGAGAGAAAGAGGCAGAGAGAGACAGAGAATGAGCACGCCAGGGCCTCCAGCCTTCTTGTGCATCTGGCTTTATGTGGGCACTGGGGAATCGAACTCAGGTCCTTCTGCACTGCAGGCAAATGCCTTAACCGCTAAGCCATCTCTTCAGCCCCAGTGATTGTTTTTTTAAGCTCAGTGTTAACTTCACAGCAGAACTGAAGGGAAAGTGTAGATCTCATGGGCCAGCTACCTGACCTCCCAACCTCCCCCCCATCCCCCATGGTCATACCATAGTGGTGTTTATGTTACCACTGGGAATCTACATTTGTACTTCATTCCCACTCAGTTTGTAATTTACATTAGACTTCACTATTATACAGATGTGTACTGGCTTGTGTCTATTGAAGGTGGTGCTCGCCTTTAATCCCAGCACTCAGGAGGCTGAGGTAGGAGGATTGCCATGAGTTCAAGGCCACTCTGAGACTACATAGTGAATTCCAGGTCAGCCTGAGCTAGAGCGAGACCCTGTCTCAAAAAACACATATATGTAATTTGGGGGGGGGATTGAGGTAGTGTCTCGCTCTAGCCCAGGCTGACCTGTCATTCCTATGTAGTCTCAGGCTGGCCTTAAACTCACAGTGATCATCCTACCTCTGCCTCTCGAGCACTGGGATTAAAGGTGTGCGCTACAACGCCTGGCCTCGGATTGGATTTTTTAATTCATCATTATGCATTTAAGGTTTATCTTTTTGACTTGATGTCTCATTTCCTCTTAGCATTGACTGATGCTTATCTAGATTTACCACAGTTTTTCCATTTGCCTGCTGAAGAACATCTTCCAGGTCTTACCAAGTGTGGATAAAGATGCTGGGAAGGTGTGCAATCTTCTGTAGGGACATAAGTTTTCAACTTCCCAAAGAGTGTGGCTGCTGAATCCTAGTTAAGAGGATATCTAAGTTTGTAAGAGATTTTCACATTTCCCTCCAAAGTGTCTACACCATCTTGCCTTCCCAGCAGCAGTAAACGAGAGACCTGTGCTGCATCATCGCCAAGCTTTGGAAGTGTCAGGGTTTTAAGTTACAATCAATTTCCAAATAGTACACAGTGTTGAACGTGCTTTCATGTGCTTAGCTACCAACCATATCTTTGTATCTTCTTTGGTAAAGTAGAAATTCAGGTCGTTTGTTCATTTGATTTATCAGTTGTTTGTGTGGAGGGCATTTTCAGAAGTTCTGTTATTTCTTGTGTGGCATGTGGTGTGCAATGCGCATTCCCTGTCACACACACAGGTGCCAGAGAGAGTGTCAGTGGGCTCTGTTGCTCTTCCAATTGTCTCCTTGAGACGTCGTCACTCACGGAGCCTGGAGCCACTCTTTCAGCCATGCTCACTGACCACCCGTCCCAAGTGAATCTCCTGACCATGCCCACTGTTACATGCATGCTGGGGAATCGAACTCCAGTCCTCATGCCTTCATGGCACTGAGCCGTCTCTACAGCCCCTTGTTTGGCTGTTTGAGACAGTGTCTCACTAGCCCACGCTGGTCTTGGATCGCAAGCATGTACCTACTCTTCGTCTGGCAAGGTTGTACTTAAGTGTCAAGTTTTATTCATTCTCTGTGCATGTTGGATAATCCTTCCTCAGGTGTGTCTCCTGTGGATATTCTCTGCCATTTGTGGTTTTGTTTTTTCTTTCTTTCTTTTTTTTTTTTTTGGTTTTTCGAGGTCGGGTCTCGCTCTAGTCCAGGCTGACCTGGAATTCACGCTGTAGTCTCAGGGTGGCCTTGAACTCATGGCGATCCTCCTACCTCTGCCTCCCGAGTGCTGAGATTAAAGGCGTGCATCACCACGCCCGGCGGTTTTGTTTTGTCATTTACTTGATGATACTTTTTTCAGAGCAGAAGCTTTTCAGTGGTGAAGTTCAGCTTAAGTTGGTTGATTTTTTTTTTTTTTTCCTGTCATAGATCAGGCCTTTGGCATTCTCCTCATCACACCTCAAAATCATGCAGGTGTGTTCCGTGTTCTAGCTTGGCAGTTTTCTGTTTTACATGTAGCTCTGTCATGTATTTGAGTTATTTGTTGTGAAGGGTAAGGTTGTGTCTAGATTGATTGTTTGATGCCCAGTTGTTTCAGTATATTTATTGAAAAGACAGCCTTTGCTCCCTTGTCAAAGACGGCATGCTGATGAGCTCTTGAGTCTGTAAACCTTTCTTGTCTGACTGTGTCAGCTGGGATGTCAGTGTGCTGACGAAAAGCGGTGAGGATGAGCATCCCGATCGTTTGCCTTCTGAGGACTGAATCCTCTAATCCTTGAGCCCGGCCGGTTCTTCAGCCCAGTGGTTTTATGTCATTGGCAGTTGCACCTTCAGGATCCTAGAAGAGTGCTCTCCAGTTAATTGTACCCTGTCTACCTTTAATCGTGCAGAGCTTAGTGAAATCTCAAACGTCTCTGTGTTTCTCCTTCCTATCTGCTTTGTCTTGTAGGCTTCATGCTGCTTTCTGGAAAGAATTTTAGAAAGACATAAACAGACATGTTCAGCCCGCTGTATTTACCAACAAGTATTTTACCTCGTTGTCAATAGACCCCTATCCAGTCATCTGTGTCTGCCCTTCCATTTTAATTCTGTTTTGCTAATTTCTTCATTAAACAAGGAGAGTGACTTGCCATCCTTCAGTGCTACTAGATCTGAAGCTTCCATTTTCTCTCCATCATGTCTGTCAGAGTTCACGTCTCAACCTTGAGAGCAGGGAAAAGTCCACATTAGATTTCTGTCTTATTGGTTGCATTGTACCCCACAGTAGCAAATGTCTGAATTGTTATGAATAGTCATCGATGGAAAATTACACAAGTAATGCTTTTTGGTCCTCCATTTTAGAAGTTTGTGAAGTTGGTGAACAAATCAAGAAGCAGCAGGAAACCCTTGTGAGGACAGTCACAGCCACCTCCAGGAAAGCTCTGGTTAAAGATAAAGCCACTGAACGTAAAAGAGGTGCAGAGATACTTCCTCTGAGCTCAGACGCTATCACTTGGAGACAAAGCTTCTGTAAATGTGAGACACTTAGTGAAGGGTTGGAACAGAATTTAGACTTCCTTAGTTGTGAGAAAGGCTGTGTAAGAGACAAAGCTTGCGAATGCAATGAGTACAGGAAACCATTTGACCAGTGTTCACCCTGTGTCATGACTCCCTTTAAATGTAATCAGTGTGGACAAGACTTCAGTCATAAATTTGACCTCATCAGACATGAGAAAATTCATGCTGGAGAAAAACCTTATGAATGTAAGGAATGTGGGAAAACCTTCAGCAGGAAGGAAAATCTCACTACACATCAAAAAATTCATACTGGGGAAAAACCATACATGTGTAACGAATGTGGAAAAGCCTTCATTCAGATGTCAAACCTCACTAGACACCAGAGAAGTCACACTGGGGAGAAGCCTTACGCATGTAAGGATTGTTGGAAAGCTTTCAGTCAGAAATCCAATCTTATTGAACACGAGAGGATTCACACTGGAGAGAAACCCTATGAATGTAAGGAATGTGGGAAATCCTTCAGCCAGAAGCAAAATCTTATTGAGCATGAGAAAGTCCACACTGGGGAGAAACCTTATGCGTGTAATGAATGTGGTAGAGCTTTTTCTCGAATGTCATCTGTTACTCTGCATATGAGAACCCACACAGGAGAGAAACCCTATAAATGTAATAAGTGTGGAAAAGCTTTCTCTCAGTGTTCAGTATTTATTATACATATGAGAAGCCATACAGGTGAGAAACCTTATGTATGTAGTGAGTGTGGAAAAGCTTTCTCTCAAAGTTCATCCCTTACTATACATATGAGAAACCACACTGCTGAGAAACCCTACGAGTGTAAGGAATGTGGAAAAGCCTTCAGCCGGAAAGAAAATCTTATTACACATCAGAAAATCCATACTGGAGAGAAGCCTTATGAATGCAATGACTGTGGGAAAGCTTTTATTCAGATGTCAAACCTCATTAGACACCAGCGAATTCACACTGGGGAGAAGCCCTATGCTTGTTCAGTGTGTGGGAAAGCCTTTAGTCAGAAATCAAATCTCACAGAACATGAGAAAATTCATACTGGAGAGAGACCTTATCGTTGTAATCAATGTGGAAAAGCCTTCAGTCAGAGACAAAATCTCCTTGAACATGAAAAGACCCATACTGGAGAGAAACCCTTTAAATGTAAGGAATGCAACAAAGCGTTCTCTCGAATCTCATCCCTCACTCTTCACTTGAGGGGTCACACAGGGGAAAAGCCCTATGAATGTAATAAATGTGCCAAAGCCTTCTCTCAGTGCTCATTACTTACCATCCATATGAGAAGTCACACGGGTGAGAAGCCCTTTGAATGCACGGTGTGTGGGAAAGCATTTTCTCAAAGAGCATCCCTTTCTATACACAAGAGGTCACACAGGTAAGAAGCACCGAGTGTACTAAATGAGGCAGACTTTTATATTCAGCCCCTAGTTGACTTGAAATATTGTAATGTAAGCTCCAAGAATAAAGAAACAATCTTAGAAAAAGCATAGATTTGTCAGAACCCATTAAGTAAGACTTAAGTAAATGAAGAGAAATGTCATGAACATAGACAAACCCAACATAGTAAAATTTTCAGTTCTTCTAAATCTATACATTGAATACAGTTATTAGTACTGAGAATAGTACTGTTTACTATATGATATAAAGTTATAGTCATGGTATTGGATCATTGGGTAAGCAGTTATAACAGAAACTAACCCCTGGGTATATGGGAACTTGGGTTTGTTAGACTTGATATCATGAGTTAGCAAGGAAATAAAAAGTCTAATTAGTAGCTTTTTGGAATATTGAATTAGGGAGCGCTAAACTATATACAACACTGCCATAGGTAAAGAATAGTATTCCAAAGGATTTGAACATAAAATTGTGAAAAGTCAAACTTTGAAACCGCTAGGAGAAAATATAGGGTATTTCCAGGCATAATGGGGCATTCTTGTAATTCTGCCTCTTGGGAGGTAGAAACAAGAGGTTTGGGACTTTAAGGTCAGCCTCTACTGTGTAGCTAGCTCAGGACAGCCTGGGTTACTTGCACCCCTGTCTCAAAAAAGAGAAAAGGAAAAGAAAAGGAAATAAGATACTGTCTATAACTATAAAAGGCTAGGAAGCATTTTTTAAGCAAAAGGATCTCTTTTAGATATACAACCTACAGAAACTCAAATAATACAGTAGAAACATTGGAAACAACCTAGCTGTTCTTCAGATGGGTTAATAAATAAGCAAAATATGACATATCCAAGTGGTTTCAGTAGTATATAGCACTTAAAAGTAAGTGTGCAATGCATAACATGGATAATCTAAAACTGTGTTGAGTAAAAAAAAAAAAAAGGTAATGGCGAAACATTGTATAATATATCCATGTAAGCTGGAATTAAATCGTTTAAGAACAGACTGTTTTTATTGAAATATGTATGTATATAAAACTACCTAAAATAGCTTACAAAGCTCCATGCCAGTCTTTTTAGTGTTTTTGTGGCAGTAGAATGGCATTGGAGGATATGATTAGAGCAGCCTATAACTTTACATGTGGAGTTTTTATCTTTAAAAAAACCTTCCTGGTTTGGTCCCAGGGTTTGGCACCAAAAAAAAAAAAAAAAACCTTAAAGTTAGTGATAGACAATAATGATATAAATTGTTTTAACATTGTTTTTATAGTTATTTCTAAGAATTAAAAAGCTGAGGGAACCCTGTGCCCATAAAGTAAAATGTTAGAATAGAGACATAGACATGGCCCAGCCTCTGCTCTACCACCCTTCTGCCATGATGAAGCTTCCCCTCAAGACTAAACCCTCTCCTCCTGTCAGCTGCTTTTGGGCAGGTGTGTGGTCACAGCACTGAGAAGAAAGCGTCACCAGAAAAGTAGATACTAAGGAATAGGGTTGTTGCCGCAATAAACCTACGTGGTTTCTAGTCTTTGGGAACTGATTTGTGGGAGGAATGTGGAAGAATTTTGAATCTTGGACCAGAGAAGCCTTGCTGTGCTGTAAACAGCTTGAGAATCCATTCTCTTAAGAGCTTGGGAAAGAACTGTGGACTGTGGAGGCTCAGCTTAGGAGGGAAAAGACCCTTGTTGGGACTCAGCTTGTGTCCTGAGAACGTGGGAAAGTCAAATGCGTAATGGACTGGCTGTTCAGAAAGTGCAGAGCAGAGAGAGATGAAGGATGTTAAAGTTGGCTCAGAGAAAAATGAGAGTTTCCGACCAGAAACTTTAGCCCAGTTCAGCTACCGTTGTTTGAGAGAGATTGCCACCATTAGGGTTGAGTCAGCAGGAGGGCTGGTTCTCTGGAAAGGAGGAAATAGACATCGGACTAGACTTTGATTTGCCATAAGTGGCAGCTGCCTGTCTAAGTTAAATTTATTAATTTTGTTTCTGTGTTTCCCAGCACCTGCTTCCCTGTTGAAAAGTTGAGATTTTAGCTGTCAGAGGCAACTGTTAGGTTGCCATAGGGCTTTGTGGAGAGAGGGAAGGAATTGCTCAGTTTCCCATCAGCACCTTCACTCTAACTGATATTCAGAATCCTGTTGACATTTGACTTTTACTTGTTAGGACAGAGTGGCAACTCCCAAGCCCTTTACCTGCTACAGAAGAAACTGGAGCGCTTAAGTGGTTTATATTCTTGGCTTGTAGTAGACCTGTAAGACCCCAGGTTAGTCCACAGGTATCGGCCTGTGTGCCCATCTTTGCTTCTTTCATTTCTTTACCACCCCAGGTCTCTGAAATTCTCCACACGCTTAATTTATGACTAACGTGGTTTTCCTCTGTGTTTTTTCTCTTTAAAAGTTGAAGCATTTACATAAGGCTTGAAACCTTACGTCTGCATCTTGATAAATTTTTACATGTGTATATGCCTCAATGTCGACTTCCCAAATCAAAAATAGAGTATTTCCATTTACCCTAGAAACCCCCCTGGCTCCCTCCCTCCCTATGACCCTCCCTCCCATTCTGAAGTGACTACTTCTGCCTCTTCAGGGATTTGTTTTGCCTGTTCTAGAGCTTCATATAAATGCACTCACACAGTGTCTCTGGTGTCTGGCTTGATTTGCTAGGATATCGTGCTCGTGTCTCGGTTGCTTCCTTCTATTTATAATGGTATCACAGTTTGTCATCCAGTTCATGAATACTTGGGTAGTTTTATAGTTTTGGGATGTTAGAAAGGAAGCTACCATAGCATTTGTTCATTTCTCTTGAACAGATGCCAAGAGAGGATCGGCTGGTTTAGAGGCATGTGTTAACGAAAACAGGTTTTAGTGCTGTTAATTCAGTTTTAGCAGTTTCATTTTTCCTAGCTTAGCCCCAGTGGTAATTTTGACTGATGACCATGCACCAGCGAACAACAGATGGAGGTCAGCTGCCCAGGCTTTGGACAGAGAAACAGTGAAAAGTCACTGCCTGAGCAGCTGCCTTGGGGCTCAACTGATGACTGTTCCCAAGCAACCAGCTGCCTCGGGGGCATAACTGATGACAGCCCCATGTAACCAGCTGCTGTTTCTTCTCTAAATTTAACAACTAAGAGCAGCACAGAGCCATCTTACAAATATTCCCAATGTCATCTCTGCTAGAGGAGCTTAGCGGAGGTCTGTGCTATGACTGGTGTCCTATTTCAGAATGGAGAACCCCTGGTCACGTACAGATTTATTGCGTTAGCCTGAAAATGTTACCTTTTGTTTTAGTTTTTCTTTTTTAAATGGTCTCACTTTATCTACCAGGCTGACCTAGAACTTGTGGTCATCCTGCCTCAGTCTCCAAGGATTTGGATTACAGACCTGCCCCCCACATCCGGCTCTGGAATGTTACCTTTTCTCATGTGTGTCCATGATTACGCCTGCATGTGAGGCCAGAGTCCAGCCTCAGGTGTCATGCCTTGAGTGCTGTCCACCTTTCCAAGACAGGGTCTCTCACTGGCCTGGAACTTGCCCCTAATTAGGTGAGACTGGGTGGCCAGCGAGCCCCAGGGGTCCTCCTGTCTCCATTCCCCAGACGCATCTCTGCACTTGGCCTTTTCAAACTCAAGTCCTCGTGCTTTCAGGGCGCCTTCCTGACGGAGCCTTCTCCCCATCCCCTGGTGCTTGCTTATGACTTGCTGCATGACAACTCTCAGACCTGGTTTCAGACTGCAAACTTGACAAGAAACCAGTATGGAGGCTGGAGAGACCCCTTATTATCTAAAATGTAAGGAACTTAAGCGTGTCTAATCTTTGTCAAAATGGTAACATTAAGGTGAACCCAAAAAAGTCTGAGCTTTGCTGCAGACAGTAAGGGATGTCCTGTGGGAGACTGATGCCTCAACTTTGTCTGCACACACCATACTGCTTCCGCAGCTGAAGTCTTGTAATCAAATTCAACCAACCTTGGCTCTCACAGGACAAAGATTACTCAGTGATTTTGATCAACTGGCCTTGAACTGAGGTTCACATAACCCTTCCGGGACCCACAGAACTCGGGGAAAGAAGAGATTGTAGCACTGGGCCGCGCAGCACATGGTGGTGAGGGCTGTGTCTGGAACCAGTGTTGGACATTTTCTCATCGTTCTGTGTGCTTGTGAAAGCTTGTGGGAAAATGACAACATGAAAAAAAGAAAACAGCAGGATAGTTAGAGTCATGTTCAGGAGTAAAGACTTAGGTCCCCTACCAGTAGAACTTAAGGCCTTCTCAGAGTATGTAAGAGTATTAGTAAAGACAGTGTGCCATTGAAGAACTTAGAAACTGCTATGGAAGAATACTCCAACTTCTGGAAACCATTGCACATTCTGAAATTAACTGCTATACAATTGTGAATTTAAAGGAATGCTATTTCCCAGGGGCCTGTCTTTCTGTTTATAGACTAAAACAGAATTACTTGGTGTGTCGAGTTTAGTATGGCATCCTCCCCCTGAAGTGTTTCTTGCACATATCTGTGTCATTAAATACTCTTCTGAAACTTAATCTTTAAGGTGGCATTGCTTCTCATATTCATCATAGTCTCATTTATTCCGTTCCCACTCTGGACCCTGGACTACCTTCCTTCCATCCCTTCTCCTCCACACAAAGCCTGACTGCCCCCTTCAGGCTGTCCTCGGTCATCCTCACCGTCAAGGCCTGGGCCTGATGAGTTGTTTGGGGGGCTGGGGAGATGGCCCAGAGGTTAAAGGTGCTTACTTGCTAGAGACCCCGGAAGGCCAGGCTGCAGTGTCACCGTGTTCCTGACTGGAGACCGCTGGGACGGACGTGTTCCCAGCTCAAGCCATCACGATTGCTGCACCAAGGGCTGATTGTCCCAAGTCCAGAAAAGACTCCCAGGTCCCGACAAGGCAGAGTTGGGGAAACTCTGTACACTCGGCTGCCTGTTTTGCCTAAGCTCCTAGAGACCTCTGGCTTCTCGTTTTGGAGAACTGTCACGGGCTTAGTGCCAGGTTTGGGACTAATTTCCTTCCCCTGAGCTTCCCCCCTCCTCCATCGCTACCTTGGCCTGTGGTTTCCCAGTTCCTAAGAGGGATGCTTGAGCCCCTCTGGGTGCTCTGGGCTGAGCTTTAATGGGTCCAGTCCTCCGTGGATGCCACCCAACATTACATCTCTAAGGATCCAGCTGTCCATCCCATTTGCTGCAGAAGTTGGGGAGCCAGTGCTAAGATGGCTGGAGTTCAGGTGCATGGCATCAGGCTCAGGCCAGCTGGCTTCTGTATCAATCACTCCATTGTCAAGGGGCCCTGAATAAGGGACCATAAAGTCCCAGTGCAGAGGCATCTGCTTTTCAACACAGGTGGCTGTCGTGGCTGTCCAAGAATGCTGTTTGTACTTGAAAAGTTTTAAAGGACACCAGGGCTGTTGTACTTGAGAAGAGTAGGGTTCAGGCTGTGCTGTCGGGAACAGAAAGGAGTGTTGAGACCATGGCCCTTGCTAGGAGAGGTGGTATCAGGGCCGGGTACTTGCAGTAAGTGTGGTTTGAGGCTGGCATGGGAGTGGTGTGGAAGTCTTGGAGGCAGCTGTGTGTCTTGTGTAGGCAGAAAGGCCCTGTGGTCTTCCCCAGATGTGATGACTGTGTGCCTGCCCAGCATTCAGTGCCCTGTGGGGCCATGATTGACGTCCTCTGCATAGAGGGCTGGGCCTTGGGGATAATTGGGAGTGGCTGGGGTGCCCTTCTCACAGGTTCTGCCTCAGGCCCTAACTGTAGATGGAGACTTTTTAACTCCAGTGTGCTTCTGAGCCTACCACTGCTTGCCCTGCCCCCCTCACACACTAGTTGTCAGCACAATGAATGGTGTTCTATTGGAGCTATCCTTAGGATTGGGGATTATGTAAAAGCAGGGTCCCCAGGCCCACGGAGGTGCCCCGGCCTCCAGGACAAGAGTGGGGGACCTGACAGATGGGCTCACGTAGGCTGTGTCTTGGAGCCAGACCAGCTCAGTTTTAGGTACCCAGACACCAAGAAGAGCTCTTGCTCCCAGCAAGGTGCTAACCAGGCCAACCTGCTTAGCTTCTGAGATCAGACAAAATGGCATATTTGGGTGGCATGGTCCCAAAAGGCTGAGAAAAAAGGCTACCTCTGAGACCAGGCCTCCTGTCTGGACCCTACTGTGTAAGGATGGGAGAGGGTGGTGGGCGTTTTGGGCCTCTTTGGTCTTCCTCAGTACCAAGGGAGGGGAATGGGGCAGAGATGTGTCTGACCGGGCTCATGGTTTCTTAACCATTTTCCACATTTCTCTCTAAGAACCCAGAAGACGAAGAGAAAAGCGTGGAGCCTGTGAAGACGTGGCTGAGGTGAGCTGCAGCCGCTGCTTTCTTCTGGGATTTTTAGATGCCATCACATGTCAGGAACCCATACACCAGCGATCCTAGGTTTGGGAGAGGAGAAGAAAGGAAGAAACTATATTTATGAGCTGATATTTATTATACCAACCTTTGCAGAACATCTTGTGGTAACTAGAATTCCAGGATTTTGTTCATTATCAAACAAAACCTTGCCAGTGGGCTGCCCAGTGATCGGCAGGGAACTTGAAGGACAGATAAGGTTACTTCAGTGAAGATTCTTAGTCATTCCTTCTAAGCTCACTATAATAACAACCTCTTTGCTTATAAATTCTAACAGTCTAAAATGCCTGGCTGCCCTCTTCCATTCAGAGAGTTTTTTCCAAGATAAAAATTATATTTTTTTAGCCGGGCGTGGTGGCGCACGTCTTTAATCCCAGCACTTGGGAGGCAGAGGTAGGAAGGATCACCATGAGTTCAAGGCCACCCTGAGACTACATAGTGAAGTCCAGGTCAGCCTGGACTAGAGTGAGACCCTACCTCGAAAAACCAAAAAAAAATTTATATTTTTTGTTATGATTAAAGAATCATTAGTCAAGTGGTAAAGGATTACATAGAAGATTCTTGCATAAACAATCAAAATCAGTATCAGTAATGCTGAAGTCAAGCCAGAGGTGGTAACTCAGGCCTACACTCCTAGCAATTTGGAGGCTGAGGCAGGAGGATTACTATGACTACAGAGTGAATGCATGGTCAGCCAGGGAGAGTGTGGAGGAGACCTGAGAACATTGTGTGGGGACATTGAGAGTGCTGTGCACTTGAACGTATCATGCTCTTTTCTGATACCTGGGTGGATAATGCAAGAGGTTACATGTACAGGGACACAGGTGTCCTCAAAACTCGAGTGGGCACTGGTCACCCTGGTTTCCACACTGACCCTTCGCTCTGGAAGGTTTCAGACTAGTCTAGTTTCCCAAGAGTCTCATGTATTGTCTATTCTTTCTTTTAATCTGTCTTAAAGAGTTTTTCTTTTTTTTAATATTTATTCAATTTCAAGCACAGAGGTGTGTGTGTGTGTGTGTGAGAGAGAGAGAGAGAGAGAGAGAGAGACAGAGAGAGAGAGAGAGAGAGAACACACCAGGGCCACCACCTTGTGGGTCTGGCTTATGTGGGTCCTGGGGAATTGAACCGGGGTCTTTAGGCACTGGAGGCAAGTGCCTTAACCGCTGAATCATCTCTCTAGCCCTTAAAGATTTTTTTCTATTCCTCTTTTTTTTTTTTTGCATGTGTACATATGTATTGGTGCATTGTGAGTATGGGCATGCATTCACGTGAGTGTGCATATGGAGCCTAGAGGTTGGCACTGGGGTCTTCCTCGGTCACTCTCCACCTTATCTTTGAGACAGGGTCTCTCGCTGAATGCAGTCTACCAATTTGACCAGATAAGCCAGCCAGCAAACCCCAGGGATTCTCCTGTCTCTGCCTCTCCAGCTCTGGGATTGCTGGCACATGCCACCATGTCTGGCACGTTTTATGTGGCTGCTGGGGATCTGAACTCAGATCCTCAGTACTTATGTGGCAAGCACGTTCCCCACTGAGCAGTCTCCCAGGCCCTTGTCCATTAACGTCATAACATATTTATGTGGTTTCAGGGTGTGGCGTTCAAAGATGTGGCAATTTACTTCTCTCAAAAGGAGTGGGGGTGTTTACACCATTCCCAGAGGAATCTGTACCGAGATGTAATGTTGGAGAATTATAACAACCTGATCTCACTGGGTAAGTTTCCCCATCAAAATCCAGAATTGGCATTCTGGAACTTTTGTGTTCTGTATTGTGAGACTTGTTTTGTCTAATCTTTTTTTGAGACATTCTTGCTCTATAGCCCTGGTTGGCTTGAACGCATGGTAGTCCTCCTGTCTCATCCTCCCAAGTGCTGAGATTACAGGCAGGCACCACCATCCACAGCTGGCTGAATCTTCCTTACCAAACAACAACAGATCTGCCCTTTGTGAAGTTAGAGACAGGCCTGTATGTCTGGCAACCTTGTCTTCCCTGTCCCTTGGATCTTCTCGCCTTCTGTCCTTAAGCTTCTTGCTTCTCTTTCTTGATATTCATGGACTGTTTCAGGTCATTCCATGTATTAATTATTGTGATATTTCCATGCGTATATACGATGTCTCTTGAGCATATTTGCCCCTTTACCTCCCCTTCTCCCCTCTCACTGCTCTTCCTTCCAGCTAGTCAACCTTCTTTTCATGTCTGTTTTTGCTTTGTTTTTTTGGTGGCCCAGTGCATTTAATTAGAGACGCTCACAGGAGCATGGGTGAAAGGCTATTTTCAGGAGCATGAGCAATGTACTAGTGCCTCAACCTCTGGAGAAGGGGGTCTCCCCCCCCATTAACTACCCATAGATCCTCACGGAGGAGTGGGGGCTGCTGAGAGTTCGAGAATGCACCAATCATGCCGTGCCTGGAAGACAGAGCTCCTCAATACTCTATCCCACCTGTGGCTTTTAAGTTCCTTCTGCCCCCTCTTCTACAGTGTTCCCTGAGCCATTGAGGGGACAACATGCATGTACTATTTAGGACTGAGCATTCGCCAGTCACTTTGTCCAGCTTTGAGTCTCTGCAGTAACCTCTGCCTGCTGCAAAAGAAGCTTCTCCAACCAAAGCCGTCAGTAGCACTGATCTATGGGTAGAGGTGCAAACATTTAGAAGACAGTTTGTTGAGCACATCATGTCGGCTTAGTAAAGCAACAGCAGTCGCATCTCCATTGGGGCATATGACCACCCCAGTCACAGACTTTTGACCTGATTTGCAGTACCACATGTGAGTTCCCTTCTGTGGAGCAGCCTAAAAGCCAACAGAAAGCAGCTGGTCACCTCCATAGTAGTCAAGTCACTACTGCAGAGGGCATATCTGGCGAGGAAGGATGATGGTGCAGAACACACAACTGGGTCAGACGACTGGTGGTTTTCTGCTTGAGCAGTCTGCAGGCAAGTGCCTCAATCATTGAGCCGTCTCTCCAGCCCTCTCTCAGCAGTCTGTGGAGCACCTTAAAGTTCTCTGAAAGCTAACCAGCAAGCAGGAAACCTCCAGCTCAGTTGCAGTTTGATTTCTCTGTGTCTTCTAAGCAGCAGGATCTGACCATCTAGTTCTAGTGGGCAGTCCACAGTGGAAGCAATAGCCTGTATTATTTGTCTTCAGGTGCCTCGCGGACCAACAACTCACCGGAAAGAGCTCATCGCAGACTGTTAGAGTCAGTCTCCCGTTGCTGACCGTTCAAACCAGGCAGATTAGAGGAGGAAGGGATCTATTTAAGCTCACAGATCCAGGGGGAAGTTCCATCACTTGTGGAAGAAGCTTTAGCAGAGACAAATTGCAGCAAGCAGGACCCAGCACCAGCACACACCCCCAAAGCAACTAGCAGTAAGATCCTGCCAGAGCTGAGACTGCTCTCTTAGGCCCCCACCCCAGGGATGCCTTAGGGCTAGACTCCTGGATCTGCCCCCCCCACACACCTCCTCCAGCCAGGCAGCTGGAGACCCAAGTCACAAGCCTAGTAAAACACCTGAGTCTATGGGGAACATGCGTTCACACTACCACAGATAGGTTTTAAATCTGACATGCACTGGATGACCTTGTCCCCTTTTCTCCTCGAGCAGGTCTTGCTGATGCTAAGCCAAGTGTGATCTCCCTTTTGGAGCAGGGGAAA